>CM076583.1:219560030-219713353 GCA_034641835.2 Pinus albicaulis
AGGTTGCGGAAAAAGTTGTCATATTTGGCACGGCTAATACCTGTTACCTACGGAAAACACTCGAAAACACATGGAAGTTAGAATTTTTACTATTTTAGGGCATAAAAGGTAAAATCCAACATTAAGAGAGTAAAAATAGCTAAAGAAAAACCATAATTACTGAAGCAGCTAGTCACACAGGAATCTAAATTACAACAGTGGAGTTGCCATTTGTTAACATAAATTCTTAACGCAAGTGTACAAAAAGAGCTCACTTTAGTTGTGTGTGACAAACATCCCTAACAACAAAGACGTCTACTTAACTTCTTTATATCTACAGGTGATAGTTAAAACAAATGCTACCACAAACCCGATCTATACAGTAAAAGTATTTAAACAGTGAAAATAAATAAGAGTTTCTCCATGCATCCAAATGACAAGATAAGATATAAAGAATTTTATATGTATTATAACACCTGGGAAGGGAACAAATAATGATGTTACCAGTCCCCCTAAATGGGATGGGTTCTTGGTTTTCCTCAATGCTTCAAATCCAGATGTTTCTCTCTATCAATGGTGTAGAAAACCCAAAATGTGTTGAACTCTATGGGAGCTCAAGAAGCAAGAAAATAGTAGCAATAATGAGAATGATAAAAGAGTGAAAATTAAAGTCATAAAAGTGAATAATGAATTAAAAACCTTCCTATTTATAACAAAATATTGAGTTATCTTCGATAATGGTGAATAATAAAATATTATTAACCAAGATCTAGATCTAACTACTTGTAATATTTTATTATATTTCGTTGGAGGGAAAAGGAATTTCAATTGGTTAAATAACTTTATTTAGAAATAAGAAACAAATAAATGATTTATTTATCATTTCAAGAATGGGTTTACGAAATAATTTAGCAAATAATGATTTTTTTAATTATTTCTAGGTGATTTAGTCAAATTTAACAAGGAATAATAACTAAATAATTATTTAATTAATGATTCCTAAATAAAAATAAGATAAATAATGATTTATCTAATTATTTCTTATAATTGGGTTAAATATGGTCAGGAATATTATTTAAACAGTGGTTTAATTAATTATTACTAGAGGAAAATCAAATAAAGAATGATTTATTTAATTATTCCTCATGGGGTTTCCTGTTTGAAGTAGAAATAACTTACTAAAATATGGTTTATTAAATGATTCCCTATAGTGAAAGCAATTTTACTATGGTAAAATTGGTATTACATGGTGTACTTTGATCCATCTAATTCTGAATGGTTAGATGACCAAAAATTAGTGTAAGACATTGATTTTATCAATATTTCCAATCTGATTGAACTTTACACCAATAATGGCCTTTTCACTTGGAACAACAAGCGATGGGTCCCTTCACAGGTTGCTTCACAACTTCATTATTTTATAATTTTGAAATTGATGTTTCTTTTTGTTGGGCACAACCCAAATTGGCCTAGATTTTGGCTAAAAATCCACATTTTGAAGAGCGGAGTGCAAGGTGGATTGTGCAGCAGAGCATGATAGATATACCACAGGGTATCATAGGGGATTCTGGGTGGGTCGAAGCCCCTCCTTTTTGTAATGGGTTTTGGATTATATTTTATTGTTTTGTGGAGCCAATAGTATTTGGACCATGGTATTTTGTTGATGTAGAAATATATAAAGGCATTTAATGTTAGGTTAGATAGAGAGATTAGGTCATGATATGTTAGATGTTTAATGATTTGGTGGATGAAATTTATGCTCAAAATTCAAAGTTTTTGGAAGGGTGTGGAACTTGAAGGACCAAATAAATCTTGCGTTCTGAATCTGGTATAATTCATTTCATGCAAAAATGACACCATATGCTCTGAGAAACGAGTTCTGATTGATTTTTCAAACAAGAGATTTTTGGCAAAATTTTGTGTAGTCTTGCCTAGTCATCAGTCCGTGCTGTTGACGTGTCATGCTAACTAGGTGATCCAATCAGAACGTGACAAGTGGCATTTTCTCGTTAGGCTAACTCGGAAATTTTTTATTGCTTTGTTGTGTAATGATGTGGACCAACAGTAGGCTGCTACATGGCACCTCAGTGGCCACTAAAATTTTGTTATAGGAGGATGGAACTCCGGCGAATTTAAGCATGCGACCTCCAGGCTGCAATACCAATTCATTACCAGTGCACCTACACCATATGACTTAACATATGTGGTGTAAGCGTTATATTTAAACATCAGTATGGGCGTTTTTTGAAATTTTAAATTAAATTAATTCGACCAACTATATATAATTAAAAATTCGGATTTAAGGCTGTATTATGCAAATTAACGGTTCCACAAATTGCACTGATTTTTTCTTAGTTAGCAAAAATTGGGGCAAAATTGTACAACAGTTGGCCAAACTTGGCGAATTTCTGGGTCAACTAGCAGCAAAACTAGGGAAGGTGATAACTTCTTTAGTTTTTATCCTTTTTGAGAGAATAAAGAGGATATAAAAGGGTTTTTGATTTCTCTGAATATATTGGAGCTATCTGTAGAGTTATTTGAGCACTTTAATTGTATGAAAAGACCATTTTTTAAGCATAAGGAAAGAGGCCCAACCATTGAAAGCTCGACCAAGAGATGTAGCGTAGGAGGGGTGAACTCATTCATCAATTGTTGTTGTTTGTTTACTGTTATGGTTATATTTTCTTATGTTTTTCTCCAAAAAATCAGTTTAAAGTTCATGTTTACCTGTTTAATAATTTAACAAAAGAGGCTTAGCACCCTAATTGAAACACTTTCAAAATTTCACCAACCTCAAGAAAATTCATATACAGATAAGGTTGTGATCAAATCTTAGGTTTTATTTGTTGCTTTGAGGGTTTAATTGTTTGCAAGCATATGTGATTATTACAAGGTTGAATATCAAGAGAGCAGAAGGAAAGCTTGTGGTTGCAAGTCCTCAAGTTAGGTCAAGGACAAGGAGAGCAAGTTTGCTAGAATGTCCACCACAAATTCTACCTTGAATTATAGTTGAAACTTCAACAAATATGTCACATTAAGGAGAGCCTGATAATATGTTAGAGCATGAAATGTAATTCAAAAAAACATTCTTTGATATGACAAGAATGGTAAAGTTCTCTATAAGGAGAGAAACATGAGATTGCAAGGTGAGAGCTCCAGTTCTCCAAAGGGAGATAAGTCTTCAAAAGGAGAAGGAGGAGATGGGGAAAAGCCTCCAGAAGATAATGGGAATGGTGAAAAACCAGCTTTGAAACCACCATTCACCTCACTACCATCCACACCACCCTCTTCACCATCATCTTCTTCGACAACAAGCCCTTCATAAACACCTCCATAATCTCCAAAAGGTCATGGTAAATCCCATTTTTCAAGCTTCACATTAAGTTTGATTTGCCCATGTATGACAGAGAGGTATATGCTAAAATATTATATTATTGGGTGCGTCAGCTTGAAGTGTATTTTTGATATAAAGAATCAAGGATGATGACACCAAGATTCAGCTTGCTTCATTGAGATTGGAAAGTGTAGCTCTTATTTGGTGGGAAGCCAAAACTGAAGAGGACATGAAGAAACATGGTAAGGTCTTAACCTCTTGGAATGATTTTTTTGCTACCTTAAGGAGACAATTTTATCCATTAGCATACATGCAAAAGGCTATAATGGACTGGCAAAAATCTAGGCAAGGTAAAGGACAAAGTGTGCAAAGCTATACTCAAGAGTTTAGGAGAAGAGCACAAATTTTGGGTGTAGATTTTCCATCTCAAGAAACTTTGTTGGATTACATTGGAGGTTTGCATAGCTACCTAAGAAATATTATTCTCATGTTTAATCCTTCAAATTTAGATGAAGTTTGTGTTCAGACCACACATCTAGAGGCAAGAGGGAAACATGTTTCAGAGGAGACAAGTGAGGACACATTTGAGTCTGAAGAGAAAGGAAAATGCAAGTTCAAGGGTAAAGGTAAGAAGAATGCTTCCATCAAGATGGAGAAAGAAAAAATCACATGAAAACGTTATTCCAATGATGGACATGATGAAGATCATTTCTGGAAACTTCATCCAGAGATGAAACCCAACAAGCTTAAAAACAAGGAGAAGGAGAAGACAACTGCAACAATAACACATGATTTAGGTTATGATTCTGGACATGAAACAAATATCACCGCAATGGGTTTGAAAGGGAAGGAAATTTCAAGCACTATTTCTTCAAGTTGTGTAAATAATACTCAAGATGATGAAACAAGAATAGAGCTTTTCCATGTTAGAGTTATTTCAAAGCATGCCAAGATTGACACCCTCTTTGATAGTGGTTCATAAGGAAATATTATTTTTGAAGACCTAGGGCAGTAAGTTGATCTTAGAAACCATATCTCATCCAAGACCTTATCATTTAGGCTGGATATGTAAGAATGCAAATTTTCAGGTCACGAGGAAGAGCATACTTAGATTTGCAATCATTGTAAACATTATTGATGAAGTTGAACTTGATGTTGTTCTGCTTGATATTTTGGGTATTGTTTTGGGTAGCCCATACATTTACGATAAGAGAGAAATATTTCATCGCCATGAATATAAGTATCACTTGTTCAAGAATGTGATTGAGTACATTGTTAGAGTGCATAGTAAGAAGAAGAATATGTCTCTTACGCATGCTGGAAAAATGAAGAAAATTCTTAATGTTAGTCAAAATTCTGATTTTTTAATGTTCAAGCATCAAGATGTTGTGAATGAGGCCTTTCAAGGAGATGCATTGAATGAAAAACGTGATTACATTGAGGTTTCGAATGGTTTTCATAATATGTTTCAAGAGTATAACATGTTTCCTCCTAAAAACATTAAATACGATAAGGTAAATTTGCAGTAACATACATCCTTATTGGATAATCGAGTGAACAAGATGCCATTGAAAAAGAGTGAAAAGGTAAAAGAGCAAGCATCAAAGAAATTTGACAAAGATGGTACTGAGTTCAAAGTTTCTTCTTGTGGGTTTCACAATGTATTTTCTTTGAAATGGGATGTTGCATGGCAACGACGAACACGTTTGGTCAAAGGTCGAGCCAAGCACAAGGCGAGATTTGCTAAACATAGTTGTGTGGACAGTGCTCAAGGTCAGAAGAAATTGAAGTTATTTAAGCTTTCCTTTATTGATGACCAAGGAGGAAATGTGTTTTTTCCTTCAGGGATAGGTTTTTCTTCTGCATATTCTGAGAAACTGCAGCAAGATGGTATCTACAACAGCAAGTGAAGGTCTCCAAATTCGGGGAAAATGATTAGTTTCCAAGAAAGGCTCAAATTATTGCATTCAAGTAATTTTCCATGCATGAATATTGGAAGGGTGAGGGAGATGATCCCTCATTTATTTACTGGCATATAAAGAGATTTAAGAGGTCCAAAATCTTCCAGTGGGGAGGAATGATAGGGTAGATCAAATTTATGCTCAAAATTTAAATTTGTGGGAATGGTGTGGAACGTGCAATATTGCGTAGATCTCGTCATTCTAAATCTCATGCAATTCATTTTGCATAACACTGACACCATATACTCCGAGAAATGACTTATGATTGATTTGTCCAACAGAGGAATTTTGGAAAAATTTTGTGCAAGGTTGCCTAGTCAGTAGTCTGTACTGCTGATGCTGCATGCTGAATAGACCTGCTAATTTGGAAAGATGGTTAGAATGCACGAGCCAATCACAACATGAAAAGTGGAATTTTCTCGGTGTGTTGACTGGGCGAATGCTTATTGGTTTGTAGTGTAATGATGTGGACCAATTTTAGGCTTCCATGTGGCACCTCAGTGACCACTAATTTTTTTTTTAGGCGGATGGCACTGAGGCATGTTTAAAAATGCAACCTCCAGGCTACAATACCAATGCATTACCAATGTACCTACACCACATGATTTATAATATATGGTGTAAACTTTATATTTAAACGTTATTATGGGTGTTGTTTGAAATTTTTAATTCAATTAATTTGGCCAACCATATATAATTAAAAATTTGGATTTTAGTTTATATATTGTAAATTAACAGTTTGAAAATTTGTGTCGATTTTTTGCTCTATTAGGGAAAAATGGGGCGAAATTTTAGGACAGTTGGCCGAACTTTCTGAATTTGTGGGCCAACTAGGAGAAAAACTTGGGAAGGCCATAACTTCTTCATTTTTATTCCTTTTTGGGAGAAGAAAGAGTCTAGAAAGGGGTCTTTGAGTACTCTGAATCCATTGGAGCTATCGGTAGATCCATTTGAGCACTGTAATTATATGAAAATACCATTTTTTGAGCATAATGAACGAGGCCCAACTATTAGAAGCTGGACGGGGAGATGTAGCCCAAGAGGGGTGAACTCCTTCATAAATTTTTATTTTCTGTTTATTATTATGGTGATATTATCTTATATTTTTATGCAAAAAATAATTTTAAATTTCATGTTTATGTTTTTACTAATTTGAAACCCTAAATGAAACACTTGCAAAATTTCACCAACCTTGAGAAACTTCATATACAGATCAATTAAGGGCAAGTCTTTGTAATTTCTACTTTGTGGCGAAGGGAAGGTTCGACACCTAAGTGCACAGAGGACTTGGCAGAGTCTGAAGCTTAGTGCACAGACCACCTATACCTATTTGCAAAGGTCTAAGAGATGATTGTATCAAAGATCCATCATAATAAAGAAGTAGCCTTGGGATGATATTTTATGTTCTTATGTTTTTTCTGTACCAATTTTCCTAAGATCTGTTATTGCAAAGTACTTAATACAATTGCATGTTATGTCAACACATTGATTATTTATGATGTTATAGGATGTGTTTTTGTGACTAAGTTCATCTCGCAAGGTAAATTGTAAAGTTTTGAGGGAGAAAACATAAATAATAACACATCACATAGTCCCTCAAGGGTGCAGAAACTTGGTTTTGCGAACACCCATAGTAACTTCGGGTGAGATTGTAATCTGCTTGCAGGTCATTGCTGAAAGGGCCAGTAATCAAGTGTTTTTTTGGTGCACAGTATGTATCGAACCCAGGTCAGCCCAAATCAAGCAAACAAATGGTTTCGTTGTCATGACCGAGATCTGTTTGAGGCATATGTCAATGTGGCACCTGTTGAATAAGGAAATTCAATGTTGGGTAGTCCATAAGGAGCGATAATTTGCATATCAAGAGAGTAGAAATCCTAATCTAACATCTGAGACTTGGTTGCAGAGGTATATTATCACAAAGCAATACAAAATTTTCTTTGGATCATTTTGTGGTGAATTGTACGAGTGGGTATCAAGGTTGAATGAAAGGAAGGATTTCCTTAAGAACGATGAACATATAGTGTGGACTCCTAAGCTGGTACAATGACTCAAGAGCACTAAAAAAAATATTTCAAGGGATGTTGAATTTTGGGTTGATAACATATTGGGAGGTTTCATTACTGAGTTCACAGGAGACTCAAATGTGTACTACAATGAGTCAATGCAAATATTCTTCAAAGGGTTGTGAGGTAAGTACTTGAAATATTTGAAAATATGGTATAAGATGCTTCTATGTGAAAGGGAAATTTTATGGATGAAATCAGATTGCTAGTTTACTTATGTTTGGAGGAAGAAGTAAATCTATAAAAAAACAAGTACAAGACGAAGTGGAAAAAGGTATAGAGTATATACCAGAAAGAGATATCATGAACAAGACCCGAAGACCTTCATAGAATTGTAGCTGCTACAACACTGCCTAAAATTTTGGGCATATTCAAAATCTCGAGTCCCCCTCTGCTCACTCAACCCATTAAGGTTTTGATCTAGTATCTAGTTGGTTAATCTCCCCATGACCTCTTCCTACCAAATCTTGTCAATGTGCCCATTCTCGATATGCACACAATGCTCATTTGTCTTGGTGTCTCATGATTGCATTAGGCTTTGGGGGTTTGTTGCTTCAAAGATAATTGAGTGTACCTTAGTGACTTTGAAGATAGATTTTTCACAGGATTCATCACTAATTAGTGGGGGGAATTGAGCACATACATACAAGGCTTCACTCTAGCCTGCATTATGTTGACCATACTAGGGTTTGGGAAAAACCCTAATATGGCGAGAGAGTGATCTCCTTCCTATTTTAACCTGATTTCCATGCCTATAGGGGTAAATTTTCATCGACCTCAAATGATATCATGGTCAGAGTCAGTCCATAACATATTCCCCTAATTTTTTGATTGGTTCTATCCCTCAACATGTGCATTAGGGTTTTCGATAATGGTACGCTCCCCTTGTGTCCTTTTAACCCTAGACATATGTGATTGAAGTTCCAACCATGTATTGCGTTAATTATCAGTCCCTACGGTGCTTTTCATCTCCACCTTCACATCTTACCTTGCTACTTGATCACTCATACATGCTAGGGTTTACAAGGTACTTCATACTCCATTAGTTCTCATCCCCTTTAATTTCATTAGGGTCTGTGCAAGAAATATGTTATTAGGTATTATATCTCTATCTGTATACATGTGCAAGAGAGAGTGATATGTTTGCGCCATTGGCAATATTGTGCATGTGCCCTCGTATCCTCGATCACCTTTAGGTGTAGAAAGGTTGTTCTTCTTCCCACATTTCTTAAAACCCTAAATCATCATGATGAAATTCTCGGTTGTATGTATTCCTACTCTTTAACACACTTTATATTGAGAATTATTTAGGTTTTACCTCTCATTCAATCATGTAGAAAAGGTAACTACATATTTCATCACTTTCAATCATCAAGTTTATTTTCGGGCCCAATGGGCCATTGTTGGAGAAAATACCCTCTTGGGGTATGATAGGCTAATCATGCAAGACATCACCAAATGCTTGGGGTAGTGGAATATCAAAATAAATTGAACACATATGCATATCTCTTGAAGCTTGCATACACCTGATGCATTCTTTTCATGCCTCTTAGTTTAATTTTAAATATAAGTGTTATTACGTGATATCATTTCATTAAGTTGTGGCCACTTTATGCCATGTAGGGCTAACAAAAGTGTTGCACTTGAGACTTTTTTTAAGGAAAGATGGAAGTTTATGCCCCTATACACACGCAGTAGGGTAATATATATGTAAAGGCCCTACATAAAGAAATTATCTTTTGTAAAATCGTGCATGGAGCGATTTGTTCTACGTATATATTTCAACCAATACCGTGGAGTAGCCAATATTAAAGGGACATGTTAAAGGAGGTAGCAGATGTGTGGAATGGGTGCAACTAAAACCATTGGACTATGAGAAGGAGTTAGGAAAAATTGTCGAAGACTTTAAGAAAGGCCAATGCATTTAAACCTCGGCTGAATGTACACTTTAGAAATATTATCAAAATTATCACACCAAAATGATGGGAATCCACACACTTCCACCTTACAAATAATGAATTGATGATGACTCTAAAATAAATTGTGGATGGTCCATAAACCCATAAAAATAAAAGCATATCAAAGAAAACACATTGACGTAGTGTATATTTGGTCATGGATCTAAATCAAATTAAAAGAAACTAGCCATGTTCCATGTTGAAAGGAGTATTTGAAAGAAAATGCAAACCCTAGTGTCAGAATTATGACCATGTCAGCGCAAAAGGAACAAACACCTATCAAAATATACATAGGAATTAAATTAAGCATGCATGGTTACCTATCATTCATCTAGAACATGCGCCAATGATCGAGGGGCTAATAATATCTTGCAATATTATTGGAGTCCTCTGCTGCACATCAATAGTAGGATGTTTGGCTAACAAAGATGGCAAGCAATCATTCTTTTTCATAGTCGAAGTTATATATTTTATCAGCGGTTTTGGAATGGCTCTAATGCCAAATATTTATGAACTCATTTCATTTCTCTTTGTGGATGGTTGTCTTTATGGTTTATCTTCATCTGTTGTTTCGCTTCTTTTATCCTAGACATCTCCTCCAGATATTCAAGGGAAACTAGCAATGCTTCCATGGCTAAGAAATTCAAGAGTATCTTTCCATGGTTATTGTATGTCCTTTCTATTATCTCAAACCTAGCTGGAGGATTGTGGAAACAACCTTAATGGGTCCTTCACTATTCTATCTTACAACGAAGCTTGGTTGGTTGGTAGAAGGACTAGGAAGCGGATCCTAGGGGTCCAAGAGAGGACCAAATTCACCCAAGACGAAGAAATTCTTGACGTGTTATTTACATCAACAAGCTCAGAAGAGTCAGAGTTAATGAGTGAGCGATATTTTGTTAGACCGATGCTCCCTACCACATTTCTCCTTGCCAACGTGGTGTGCCAACGCTTCTCATTTTGGTCTCCATGACAGAAGTAAAGTTTTTTTGGGTACTTCGAGTGGATTGCGGAGCTACATTATGATACCAGGCATGGTAGAGGCCGAAGAGATAGGTGTGATATGCCATTCAGAGTGCCAATTGTCATGATTGCCTCAAGGTTGATCAAAGGCATGTATGATGTATCATTAGCCGGAGCTATAGTTTTTGCGATGAAACAAGATTAAAATGATACATCCATCCCTGATGGTAAAAATGAAGTTTTCTAAGGGCTCACACCTTTCAAACACAGGTCAGAGAGCCCCGTTGGAGAGCCCCAACAAATATGGCCCAACCCTCAACGCTACCATGTGTCCTTTTTTCAAGTTTCTTATCACCACAATTCATGAGGTCGCAATTGCGAGCCTCAGGCTAGCCATTAGAAATGTGACTTGCATGTAAATACAACCTGTGACCTTCTTTAACCCCAAGTCGTAACACTCTTACATCAAAAATTTAGATGGTGAGCTCAATCATATGACGAGTAGACACAATATGTGAAGTGAGGAGGCTGCATTAAACATCTGGCATTGTCATCCTAAAACCAAGTAAGGTTGAATTTCCAACCACTCGAAGAGTCTCATTGAGGAGTCTCATCTACGTATCCTAGAGTGCGACCTTCCCAAAATCACAACTATGCAACCTCTCCTTGGGTTACTAAGTCGCAAAGTTGTTACTCTAAGAAACTTGGCAACTAGTGTGAATTGTGCGACTTTGCGACCTCCTCTACCTTTAGAATGCGACTGAACTTATTTTGATGTTCCAAAAGCTAAGGACCCATAGGATACTGATAATCATTCACTGCAAATTCCAAGGGTCAGAAATTATTGATAATTGATCGATGGAATATTTAGTCACCTCTAGGAGGAAACCATTCATTCAATAGGTGAGGATATGTTTTATGATGGGCATCTCCAATATTTTTAAGGGATGAAGAAATTTCCTAATGCGGTTAGGCCCAACCAGTTCTAAGTACAGATACCCCAATCTGAAGCAGCAGTTCATAAAAGTTCATTTGTGAAAGTCAGGGAAATGAAACTTCACTTAACACTCGTCATGTGGATAAAACAAGCCAGAGATGGAAACATGTATGAGGAAGCCTGGGAAGAACCTAAAAGGCCACTAACTATAAAAATTCCATAGCATGAGAAGGGAATATCCAGTGGTCCAAATTTATTATTTTTTAATTTCATGACTTTAATTAATTGTTTTTTTTTTCCAATGTCAGTATTTCTTTAAAACCATGTTTGACCTATGTTATTTGTGTGACGATAAGATGAAGAAAACAATATATTGGTGTACGCAAGAATATTTTTGTTTCTCGTGGAGCTCATGTGACCAGGGTTTCCTTTAGCAAGCAAGGTGGTCCCTTAAAAGCTCCAGGAACCTTGCAATAAAATCAAAGGCACCTCACAATCACATTATCGTAGTAGTTGGGCAATAAGCATTCCAGGGTTTCCAAGAACCCATGACATACTCCTGTTCTCCTTCATCGTAATGTGAGCATCGACCACCATTATGTCAGCAACTATGTTAGAACTAATTTGAGGATGTAAAAATCAGTAGGCAGGAGAAAGTTGTGAGGAAGTTCAAGAGTCATGAGGGAAGGTCAAGAGCAACGGTAGGTGAATAACCACCTCATCTCTATAAATAAGCCCTCATGCCTCATTGTAGAGGATTTTTATTTTTTGCGCTTGAGTGGAGCCTAGGACTATATAACTAACTTGTGCTTGAGAGCTAGAGGCACTAATCTCTTGATAGCTAGTAGAGGGAGCTGTAGTGAGGCTAGAGTATTGCATAAGGAATTTGTATGAATAGCCCACTTCCCATGTTTGGTTTTGACAAGTTGCAAGATATGTATTTGAAGTTGCAACAACACTAATAATATATTCTCCTTTTCTCGCATTGATTAGCATTCTTTCTCATGGTGGTATTATTAGCTATTTGATATTTTAGTATATTCATATGCGTGATTTCTTTTACAGAATATGTTATGGATTCATTCATAGTGGTTTCATGTATTTTTTGCTTTCGACTCAGTGTTTATTTGTTCCTTTCCATGTCAGTGATATTTTTTGAACTACTTTGCAATTAACTTCTGGCATGTTCTTGTTCAGGTATGTATGACTGGGTTTTGTCTCATTGATCCCTCTCATGGCGTTCCCCTTCCAATGCTGCTTAGAATTTCTTGTATCTATGTTTGTAGTTTTTCAGTCTTGGGCTGATTTTGTTTCATTATTTGGTCATTTCACTCTGATCCCCACTTCAACAACTACTCATCTAATAGCCAAGAGCGAAAAAATGTATGGTGGCAGCTCAGCCCACATACTGAATGGGGCTCCTATCCCAAATGGTGTGAGGTCTAATTTAGATTTCACACCGGGGAGAACCCCTTTTGTGTTGGCAGTACATTCCAGGCCATCAACAAAATTGGTGCTAGAAGGAGGTCGAAATGAAAAATTGAGCCTTTATAGCCTACAGTTTAGTCTCATATTTGAAAATGCTCGTCCCCATTTGTTTTCCTGAGTTGTTTATCAAATTTATCTATTTTTTAATGGCTAATCCTCGATGAAATTCTCTATCACTTATTTCAGTTAAATTTCGATAGCGAGAATGGAGTTTCCATAAACGAGAACCTTTGTGATTTTCTTGAGTTTTGTGAATCTTGAGAAATTGATGATGAGGAGTTTCCTTATATTCTTTTCTCTCTCACCCCTGAAGATCGCATTAAATGGTGCCACACATTACTAATAGATTCCATCCATTCATTTGAGAAACTCATCATTGAGCCTAAACACACTTTTCGTAGGTACAATTATTAAGATGTGTTAATAAGAATAAATTAGATCAGAATGAAAAATAAAAAAAAATTAAAGGAATTTTATATTAGATTTTTTCATCTTGGTTTTGAGTTCCCTGAAAGGGGTGTCGATTGGGCATATTTAATTGAGTAATTTCAATAGTTAGTTTTTGTGTCTTTGTAAGACCTTCAATCTAAAATAAATCTGGATCCTTCTAACAGTCATGATAATCTTCAAGTTACTAATTGTCAAGATTCCATCCCTAATATTGTCTTGCCTATCTCTATGATTCTAGAACAACTTCAAGCCTCCAATTTGGAAATTAATATTTGTGACATTTCTCATCTTCCTCTTGATTTTCCTAATAAAGTTTTGGTCACAAATATTTTAGGTGATGAAATATGGTTGCACAGAAATGAACCATGTTGTATCGCTTGTGAATCTTTCATACACCCTGTCAATTCAAAACTTAAAAACCATGTCAATTAGCATCTCTCGCTATTAATGAAACCAATCTCGAGTTCGTTGAACATATTCCTAGGTCTAGTCCTAAATCTCATGCACCTGTCAGCAATGGCTTGGGCCTTCTCCTGAATGAATCTAGTTTTCCTATAAAAATTACAAATCGTGAAATGCATGTAGATTCATTCCTCCCTCTGGCTAATGATAATGCATGGGATGAGGGTCTTGCTACGATTGGTGCCCCATCATTTAAACCCTTTTGTCCGTTATACCTTGATTTTTTTTCATGATTCAACTGTACCAGTGATTTATACCAGATGTTCAAAACATTCTCATGCTAACGTTGCTTGCAGTGATGAACATGAGGGTGATGTTTCACGATTGCACTATGAGAATGATGAATCTCTTATTTATGATCTCTTCCATACATAATCCTTAACCAGTAAAGAAAGAGACCTTATGTCTCAGCAATCTCAGGATGTTTCTCTCATCGATTCATCCTCACTTTCAATCCAAGAAGAGCCTAATGTACCAAATACCCAACCTGAGAAAATTGGTGGCTTCAATGATTATAATTTTTCTGAAAAATTATTCACTCACTTCTCTAGTGATTTCCATTCGTATCTATTTGTTGATCCTACTAAGCCACCTAAATTTGATGTTTCACCTTTCAAAGTTTCAAGGACTCATAAGGAGGCTGAAGCACTTCATATTTCGCTAATGGTTATGTCAAGTTCTCACGATCTTGATGAGACTCCTGAACCAAGTCAAATTAGGGCTTCATAAATTTTGGTTTCCACGCACCACACTCCCGACAAAACCTTTTTGGACGCCAACTCATATTTGAAAGCTTATTATTCGAGGGATTTTTCTTTGAGCATGCATTGTTGTCCCCTAAAAGGTGATATGCATCAAAATCTATACCCTAATTTGTTCACTGAAGGGAATGCACTGGACATTGGCTCAGATATTTTTGATTGTTGCTCGACTGGTACAGATTTCAACTAGGTACAAGAAGAGTATGATTTACAATCCAAACACTTAAACTATCTATTTCCTAAATCTCTTTTGGTCAATTCATCTCATCCTTAGGATTTTGAGGAATGTGATCTGTTGAAATTTCAATCTATCAGTATGTGAACTGCTGACCAAAATAACAAAATTCTGACTAATACTTATCTAGTCGCCGCAAATGATGACTACATGCATTCACTAGTTAATCTCACAAAACCACTGGAATTTGATAACTCCCCATTTGAAGGTCCAGAGTTTTTCCACAGTCGTGATGCACTCTAATTCCCGCTGATGGGTATCTTAGTTCCTCATGTCCTAAACAAACCCATGGACAACTTCAAACTAGGGTTTCTGAAATTAGGGTTTCTACACTTGAATCCTCTAATATCTCATTTTCACCTCCTAAATTCCTACTTGTTCCATGCCATAAAATTGATCATCCTAATTGTTATGATAAGGTTATTTCTCTGCTAGAAGGATGTTATCCGACAAATTTCTCCACAAGCAGACAACATATTATCTCACTTGCAGCAGTTTTAGGGTTAAACATGAATCTATGTGTGTTACCCGGTGAATGTATGTGTGTCAGAATCGTTAGAACATTGTGATTGATGTTGAAAATTATTTGTGTTTCCATTGTGTTTTCATAATGAAACACTATTATAAAGGGATTGTCGTTGATTATTTATGGCTAAATATGGTGTAGGATTGTGATTACATAATTATGCTTGGAAATGGTGTAAGACTGTGATTTATTATTTATGGATGAATATGGTGTTTTAAAGCATTGACGTAGACTACATAATGTTTTCCCATTATAACATGGTGCTTGTTATATGAAATTATTGGTGCTATCATTATGTCGTACTATTAAGACATTGATACAAAGGGGGTTGTCATTAAAAAAATTGATTGTTTTTAATTAACTATGGTTGATTATGTGTCTTACCTCAACTCAGGGTATGAAGCAAGATTTGTTAGAACATGGTATGGATAATAATTTATTAAATTTAGGCAACTAGGAATTAAGACAACGCCGCCATCCACCTACCCTGGTATATCAAGAATTACTTTAGAATCCTAGTGTCTTACTTGTCTGGCATGCTCCTATGAACCATTTGATAGGATTGATTTATATATTATGTTCTACATCTCTATTTATTTTATTGAACTGATGTTTATTCATTGAGCCTCTATATGAATACCCAATAGTAAATGGGGTAATTTTGTTCAATTACACTCACAACTTCCATTGAACTACAAACGATACTCTCTCCATAGTACCATGGTGCATGTTAATCATAGGAGATGAGAGTACTCCTTAAACTAATATTTATCCATAACCATGTTATGGTGACTGGAAACTCGATATTGCAAGCAACTAACCTCACCAGTGTTAAACATTGAACATGGCTCGTCCATTTCAAGGTAAAGTCATTATTCTGAGGAGACAATCTCCTTTGGACTAGTACAATGGGTCATTACTCATATGAAGTCAATACCACCAAACTTATATATTCACATGTGGAGGCATATGAAGTGTGAAGATAATCCCATAGCAGATTAGGAGAGGGTTTTCCATGTGTCCCTTTCAAATAGGTTTTCCATGTAGCCCTTTCAAATCTAGAAATGGTTTTCAAGGGTTAAGTCTGAAAGGATCAATATAGTTGTACAGAATCTATACACTCCAAAGGCCAAGGTTAGTACTTACAGGTCTTATAGTCCAATCCTGGGCAGTTCTAGGAATGCTTGAGAACTGCTCCAGGCACAATTTATTCAGAAGTTTTTTTTTAATAAATAATCATAAGAAATCAAATATAAACCAATATTCCTCAAGGGGGAGGGGATGTATGAACACTCAGAGCCTTGAAGCGATCACAAACACTAGGAGCCTTTATGAGAGGAATTTACACTCTCTCGGAGCAAGGGGAATCTCAATTTCTACTATAAGTAAAGGAATAGTATATTGGAGAGTTTATGAGAAGAAATATAAATCGATTTAATAAGTCACAAATTATGAACTCTGATAATTTATGAGGGGAAATGTAAATTTAACTTGAATCCATTTTTATTGTAGAGTAAGGCCATGAATGAGGAAAAACTTAAAATTCTGCCCCACCCTAATAGTATTGGGGGAATTTTCATTAAGGATTGTATAATAACAATCAACTATAGATAGCTGCTCTAGATCATGGAAAACAGGTCAAAAAGCACCCAACCATCAGTTTTAATCAACATATTATATACATGTTGTTATCACACCTCAAATTTTCAAAATATCATGCTTGAAAATCAATCATAATTCTCTTTCAAATTGGTTAGGTTGCAAGATATCATAAAATGATACATTTTATGGTGTATTTAAATTTTTAAGACTTTGGATAAGGGGTTAGAAATGATTCCAAGTCACATAAAAGGAGTGTGTTTTGAATATATACTTTGAAATGATCATAAGTCCAAAATCTAGTCATTTGTCAGAAAACTGTCTGAGTCTGCATCAAATATAGCACGAAATTAACGATTTCGCTACGGAAACACCTAGTAGTTTCGTATCAAAACTCACATCTATCAAATGAAACGTGCTACGAAAACCCTGCCATATTTTAACACTTTAAAGAGTAATGATGAATGGTTAGAGTTTGAGAATTTCAAGGACCTGCTGCTAGACTAAAGCCATCATTTAAAAGTTATGCACTTTCTCATATCAGTCATCATTTGTCTTATGTCTTCTCATTCCACTTTTGAAAGATTATATCTCATCTCTTTCGCTTTGTTTTTCTGCGCTCATCATTTGCTACCAAAGTAGCTCTGTGTCAATAAGCTCCCCAGTAGAAACCCTAGTTGTTATATCAATTTCTTTCCATTTTAACTGCTCTCTGTCATCAAGGGTATTCTCCCAAACAGGTGTTAAGTTATAAGGAAGGCCACCGCTGCATAACATAGGAAATGGCTACACCAAAGAAGGTTTATAAAGGAGGTTTTTCATTCAGATATGAACCTATAGCTCCATATTTAGTCTTGAAGGATAAATATTTCACCGAGTTATTTACAAAGGTAGGGTGTATTGAATTCTTTCAGAAATTGCAAGGGCATCATCAACAGCTATCACGAGACTTCTTGGCTAACTTGAGAGGTACATTTACAAAGGTAGGTTGTCTTCATATCCCAATTTCACCTCATAGTATCTCTAAAGCAATAGGGATCCCGAGAACTGGAGAGGAATGGTTCAAAGCTACAAAATTTGATTTGAAAATTTGTGATGACTACTTAAATCTGGAGCATGAAGGGATTAAAATGACTGAAGGAATTCCTAGAACTTGTCTTAAAGATGAATTTTCCGAGTTGTTAACAGGCATACAAAAATATTTTACATGTGAAGGTCATTTTCAGACAATTTATATGTATCATTTCAAATTATTGTGATATCACCAAGTGAGACAGAGGTTATCAAGGATAAGAAGACAGATAAATATAAAAGAAATTTTCAAAGGAAATATGAGATAGATTCTTTCAAAAGACAGAGCAAAGACAAAGAAGAAACAATCAAACAGACAAAGAGAAAAGACAAGGTCATAAAGAAAACTGAAAAGAAGATTTTGGAAGAACAATTGAAAGCTGTTAAGGATTAATTGTCTGAGACAAAGAAACAACTAGAAGGATATAAGAAATATAGAGAGATGATATATGAAGTAGAGAAGAAAGTAAATGAACAAGTTACTCATTTTGAGACTTCCGTTGCAAAAGCCAAAAATATGTTGAAGACGACACAACCTTTACGCATAATAGTGTCACATACAAGAAAGAGTAACTTATGTTTACAAGTAGAGAGAAGAAGCCTTCAAAGACAAGTGAAAGAGCTAAAATAAGAGATTGACTTGATGAAGACAGAATCAAAGAAAGGAGACTTGGAAAGCGGAATAATAAACAAAGCTATTTGAAACTGTTGATAGATAAGGAGGTAACAATTATATTACAATATTTTTGTCTTATATCATCAATAAAATACATGCATGAATGTTAATATACATTTATGAAGTTCAGATCTAAGTTTTGTCAAATCTCCAAAGTATTAGGCAATTCCGTAGCAAGTGTCAGGCTTGAAGCCCAGTTTTTGCTGCGGAATTTCTGAAGATTTCTTTTTGGTTTTGAAAGACCTAAACTGAAGGAAATGAAAAGTTTTGAAGGATATATCTAGTTTTTTTTATCATTAAATGTCCTCTAATGGTATAGAGTAGCATAAGGGTACCACATATCATCCTTTTATGTGCGCTACTAAAACAGGCTAATTTCGTAGTTGAAAACAGAGTTTTTGGACAACAAGTTGAATTTTCATGATAAATGATGAAAAGGGGGAAGAAGGTTAAGCATGTTTAAAGCTGTTCATCATCAAGGTGTCAAAGAGTATCAAGATGTCAAATAATATTAGGGTGATAAAGAGTATCAGCTTTTCCAAGTGGAGATTTTCAGTTAAAGAAATAGTTTGAAAGATACTAGTCAAACTAACTTCTCCTAAATGATGGGAAAATTTATTTCACGAAGGCAGTCATGGTGTTAATATTTTTTTAATCATCAACATGATAAAAATATTGGATTCCTTTCGAGGAAGATTTGGACTCTTACTCTTATTTCGAAAAGGTGTCAGTCTTAGTCTCTAGAAACTAGTTTATGGTTAGATTTAAGTATCAATTGAAAGTTAAATGGTCTAGCCACTTGGTAGACTTGTTGTAAAGGCTAAATTCCTATAAGTAGTGTAGACTTCGATGTACATAAGGTAGGAAAATGTTATCAAAATAGTCTACTTTTGTAAATGCTTTGGATAGATTGATATATACAGAAGCATTTTAACTTTTCTGAAACTGAGATTCTTAGTGTACTTCAGTGAGATTTATCTTCTATCATATGTTTTACTTCCATATTTTTAATGTTTTTTAATCAGAATTCATGGGAACATGCTCTGACTTCCTTTAAGTGTTAAATTATGGTGAATTGAGTTTTTAGGTCTTATTTGTGGATGGTTTTATTCAATTTTTAAAACTTATTACTCAGAATTCATGGTCATTCATGCTTTGACTTCCTTTGAATATCAAGATATTGAGACTTTCCTGAATGTGTCACCGTTTCATTGAAGTATATACAAGCCTCAGTTTTATAAGAAGAATTATTTGTTATCTTTATCCATGTCACTCACTCCATATCCCAATGGTAGCTTGTCTTCATCTTTCAACCTGCAAAAATACAAAACCACAAACCATAGAGTTAGCCAACTATATTTATTGAAAATCATAAACCCTTGAGAGAGCCCTCTCAGGCTAAGGAGGCTAACCCTCAGCTAAAATATTGGTTTGAAATAGTTACATTGAAGTGGTCTGATCAGCAGCCTATCAAGTCATATTTTGGTGATAACATTTTGGTGCGTCTGCCGGGAGCTTGAAGATTATTCATTCCCATAATAAATAAGCTAAACTTCTGAAGGTAGCAGGAGCTCAGGAAGCTATTCGAGGCTGCAAAACTACCTTTGCGACTCCACACATCAAATAATTAAAATGAAAGGTGACTCCACTACTTGAAGATCAGTAGCTAGATGAAGTTTGAAGATGAGTTCCATTGCAAGAATGAATTCCAGGTATGCCCCTATGAATTGATCTCATATCCATGGTTTTCCAAATCCTATGCCAAAGGTTGAATGGTTAGATGATATTCCAATATTCAAAGATGAAAAGAAAGACAATGTTGCTCTTGATTTGGTTAGTTTCCACATGCATGTACATAATATTAAGGTTCAGTTCCTTGAAGATTGTCTCATGAAGATTTTTATGACCACTCTAGAAGGAAAATCATGGTCTTTGTATAAAGGTTTAGAAAATGGTTCATTATATTCTCTTGCTAATTTTCATGATGAATTCTATGAGATTTATACAGAGTGTCGTCCCTCCTTATTACTGGTCAAAGATTGTTGTAAACATTCTGTGAGTTTTATTCAGTATTTGGAGGATTGTTATGATGATGATGAATTTATGGATGAAGAATTTTTTTAGGCTCTTCATAACAATACATGTCAACACCTAGAATAAAGGATAACATCCCATGACCTCCAACATGGAAATCAACAAGAGTTTACTTATGAAAACCTTCTTACATCCTCTAAGATAGATGTAGAGATGCAACAGAATTATCAGTCTTCGGATCATAATGAAGATGAAAATCATTGCAAATACCAAGGAGAAGTACTAGAAGATAGTTTTTATGACCCTCAAGCAGAGAAAAAGGTTGATTACTTATGTCATACTTTGCGGAAGCCTACTTCAAAGAATGATCATAATAATGAGGAAAATTACATTGTCTGTGGGAATCATTCAGAAAGGCAGTTGGATAGCTTATCAAATAAATTTTATGTGGGTAAAAATTAGTTGTTAGAAGTTACAAGATGTTATGAGGATCATCAAGCTGATCATGTTTTCTAGGATCCTTTATCTAAATACATGGAAGAGTTCTACCCTCCAGTGTTTCAGTTTTATTTTTACTATGAAGATTAGTTACAATTTCAGTGGCAGTGGTCATCACAATATTGTAGTTGTTTTGAAGTCCAATACAGTAAAAAAACTTAAATATTAGATAAAACAGATAATTGGCTATATTGGAAATTTCACATTGATTGAGCTGAAAGAAATTTGCAGTTGATAGTGTAGGTAGGTAGGAATATGCAAATAAGCTCAAGGTTGAATGAGCATTTTTAGTAGGTTCAATTTGGAGCATATTAGGCAGAATTTCATAGTTTTTATTTTAAAGGAATGGATTGCAGCACTGGAGCTACTAGTTCTTAGTATACCACAAGGGGCATACTATCCCTAATGGAGCCACTATTATCACACCTCAAATTTTCAAAATCTCATGCTTGAAAATCAGTCATAATTCTCTTTCAAATTGGTTAGGTTTCAAGATATCATAAAATGATAAATTTTGTGGTGTATTTAAATTTTTAAAACTTTGGATAAGGGGTTAGAAATGATTCCAAGTCACATTGAAGAGTGTGTTCTGAATAAATACTTTGAAATGAAAATAAGTCCAAAATATGGTCATTTGTGAGAAAATTTTATGATTCCATAGCAAATATAGCACGAAATTAACGAATTTGCTACAGAAACACCTAGTAGTTCCGTAGCGAAACTGACATCTGTCAAATGAAACATGCTACAAAAAAAATGTCAACTTTTAATCGTTTAAAGAGTAATGATGAATGGTTAGTGTTTGATAATTTCAAGGACTTGCTGCTATACTAAAGCCATCATTTAAAAGTTATGAACTTTCTCATATCATTCATCATTTGTCTTATGTCTTCTCATTCTACTTTTGAAATTTTATCTCTCATCTCTTTCTCTTTGTTTTTCCGTGCTCATCATTTGCTACCAAAGAAACTCTCTGTCAATAAGCTCCCCAGTAGAAACCCTAGCTATTATATCATTTTCTTTCCATTTTAACTGCTCTCTATCATCAAGGGTATTCTACCAAATAGGTGTTAAGTTATAAGGAAGGCCACCACTGCATAACATAGGAAATGGCTACACCAAAGAAGGTTTATAAAGGAGGTTTTCCATTCAGATATGAACCTACAGCTCCAGATTTAGTCTTGGAAGATCAATATTTCACCAAGTTATTTACAAAGGCAGGGTGCATTTAACTCTTTCAGAAATTGCAAGGGAATCATCAACATGTATCACGAGACTTCGTGGCTAATTTCAGAGGTACATTTACAAAGGTAGGTTGTATTCATATCCCAATTTCACTTGATAGTATCTCTAAAGCAACAGGGATCCCGAGAACTAGAGAGGAATGGTTTAAAGCTACCAAGTTTGATTTGAAAATTTGTGATGACTACTTAAAGATGGAGCATGAATGGATTAAAATGACTGAAGGAATTCCCAGAAACTGTCTTAAAGATGAATTTTCCAAGTTGTGAACAGTCATACAAAAATATTTTACATGAAAATTTCGTTTTCAGACAATTTATATGTATCATTTCAAATTATTTCTTCACTTCACAGGGAAGAAGTTGATAGATATTCCATTCTATCTCTTTAGAAGTCTCTGGAAAATGGAAGACAAGGTACAAGGAAAACCTGAAAGGAGTGAAACCTCCATTTTTCACCATGGATTGATGAAATTTCTAGTCTTGGAGGAGTTAAATAAACTAAACAGAGACTGGGCAGCATTCCTGTTCATGAATGGATATGAGCTAGATGTCTTATCTCCAAGAAAAGCCTCCAAGTTTAAAACTTCTTCTTCCAAGCAAGAAATGGATGTCAATGCTATTGCAGAATTAGAGGGAAATCGGCATGAAGGTTTGAAGGTTACAGATAAAGACTTGGTAGAGCAAACTGATTTAGTCCAAGTTACATTATCACCTCCAACAAATAGAACTAGAAAGAAAAATAACAAACATATCACAGAAAGCAAGATCAAATCTGAAGCCAAGAGATCTAAAGGAAATGATGAAGAAGATGTTAAAGGGAAAGGCAGATTTGAAGACCTTATATAGGCTATAAACATTGCAGAAACTCCTATGGTGAAAGCAGCTAAAGTTAAAACATTTAAAGCCAAAGGTAAGGGACTCATAGTCAATAAATTATACTTCTCTTCAAAAGATTCAACCTTTCTTTTCAAACCTCTAAAACCTCTCACTAGGTCACAAATATCAGAAACTATTACTATAGGTGATAGTAAATAGAAGGAAGATAAAGGAAATGGAGAAATGGCAAAAGAAGATTTTGTGATATCACCAAGTGAAACAGAGGTTATCAAGGATCAGAAGACAGAAAAATTTAAAAGAAGTTTCAAAGGAAATCTGAGAAATATTCTTCTAAAAGACAAAGCAAAGACAAAGAAGAAACAATCAAACAGACAAAGAGAAAAGGCAAGGTCATAGAGAAAATTGAAAAGGAGATTTTGGAAGAACAATTGAAAGTTGTTAAGGATGAATTTTTTGAGACAAAGAAAGAGCTTTAAGGATATAAGAAAGATAGAGAGATGATAGATTAAGTAGAGAAGAAAGTAAATGAATAAGTTACTCATTTTGAGACTTTCGTTGCAAAAGCCAAAAATATGTTGAAGAGGACACAACCTTTACGCATCATAGTGTCACATACAAGAAAGAGGAAATTATGTTTACAAGTAGAGAGAAGAAGCCTTCAAAGACAAGTGAAAGGGCTAAAAGAAGAGATTGAGTTGATGAAGACAGAATCAAAGAAAGGAGACTTGTAAAGAGGAATCATGAACAACGCTATTTGAAATTGTTGATAGATGAGGAGGTAACAATTATATTATGATATTTTTGTCTTATATCATCAATAAAATATATGTAGGCATGTTCATATACTTTTCTAAATTTCAGATCTAAGTTTTGTCAAATCTCCAAAGTATTAGGCAATTCTCCAGCAAGTGTGAGGCTTGAAGCCCAGTTTTTGCTGCGGAATTTCTGAAGATTTAATTTTGGTTTTGAGAGACCTAAACTAACGGAAATGGAAAGTTTTGAAGGATATATCTAGTTATTTTTTATCATTAAATATCATCTAATGGTATAGAGCAGCATAATGGTACCATAAATCATCATTTTATGTGCGCTACTAAAACAAGCTAATTTCGTAGCTCAAAACAGAATTTTTGGACAACAAGTTGAATTTTCATGATAAATGATGAAAAGGGGGAAGAATGTTAAGCATGTTTAAAGCTGTTTATCGTCAAGGTGTCAAAGAGTATCAGGATGTCAAGGAATATCAGGGTGATAAAGAGTATCATATTTTCCAAGTGGAGATTTTCAGTTAAACAAATAGTTTGAAAGATATTAGTTGACATGTGCCAGGTCATCAAACTAACTTCTCCTAAATTATGGGAAACTTTTTTCATGAAGGTATTCGTGGTGTTAATATTTTGTTAATGATCAGCATGATAAAAAGATTGGATTCCTTTCGAGGAATATTTGGATTAATTTTGTTGAATGTAATAATTAGGAGTTTAAGTCCTAGTAGGAATCTTACTCTTATTTCGAAAAGGTGTCAGTCTTAGTCTCTAGAATCTAGTTTATGGTTAGATTTAAGTGTCAGTTGAAAGTTAAATGGTCTAGCCACTTGGAAGACTTGTTGTAAAGGCCAAATGCCTATAAGTAGTGTAGACTTCGATGTACATAAGGTTGGAAAATTTTATCAGAACAGTCTACTTTTGTAAATGCTTTGGATAGATTGATATATACAGAAGAAGTTTAAATTTTCTAAAACTGAGATTCTTAGTGTACTTTATTGAGCTTTATCTTCTATCATATGTTTTACTTCCATATTTTTAATGCTTATTACTCAGAATTCATGGGAACATGCTCTGACTTCCTTTAAGTGTTAAATTATGGTGAATTGAGTTCTTAGGTCTTATTTGTGGATGGTTTTATTCAATGTTTAAAACTTATTACTCAGAATTCATGGTCATTCATGCTATGACTTCCTTTAAGTTTTAAGCTTTGACAAATCTTTGTTAAATACTCTCCTTTCAATACCTTGATGTATCATTACACAGAATTTATGAACACATGCTCTGACTTCCTTTGAACCTCAAGATATTGAGATTTTCCTAAATGTGTCACCCTTTCATTGAAGTATATACAAGCCTTAGTTTTATAAGAAGAGCTATTTGTTATATTTGTCCCTATCACTAACTCCATAGCCCAATGGTAGCTTGTCTTCATATTTCAACCTGCAAACATACAAAACCACAAACCATAGAGTTAGACATCTATGTTTATTCAAAATCATTAACCCTTGAGAGATCCCTCTTAGTCTGAGGAGGCTAAGCCTAAGCTAAAATATTGGTTTGAAATAGTTACACTAAAGTGGTCTGATCAGCAGCCTATCAGGTCCTATTTTGGTGATAACACATGTTGTTGACGACTGTTAAGAATTCCAACTATATGACAACATTTTCTTAAATTGTGAAGTAGCTTATAAAGTTCGAAAACTATGAGAGGATACTTTATCAAAGGAGAAATTGCAAGCAAATGAGTTCCCTTTTCTCTTCCTAGGGAATGACACATGGAAAAACCCTTCTCTTTAAGAATTTTGGGAGTGATCATTTTATAAAGAAGTCCCTTTGGAAATCAAGAAAATTTAATAACCTAAAGGAAAAAGAATAGAGTCTAGAGAAATTTTTGTCAAAAGCTCTCAAAGTTATTAGACAATTAGTGAACATGGGCTAGAATACCTCAAATCCCTCCCATCCAACAAGGTGGTTGAAATATTAAATAAGTGGATTTATATGGGACCATCATAACATATAAAGCAATTTTAGTCATTTGGAACCATCATAGCCTATTCGTTTTCTCGGTTTGTTCTACTTCCTACATCTACAAGAAGAAACCAATAATGAAGCAGAAGTTAGTACTCTTATTAAAGGCCTAGAAGTGGCATTGGATAAAAGGTAGAAGGCTAAAATCAAAAGACATTGTCTTTAGCCATATGGGTATTTTAAATAAAAGGGCATTCATTGGTCCCGAAAATTTTGATAAGTGGCAAGGAAATAAGTGATGCATGGGAATGGAAGGCATAGTCCAACAAGAAATCTATCTATTTTCAATTTTGAGGAATCCAAAGTAAGTCACTTGTGACATACAACTAACTCTGTAGCAAATTGGATGTGCAATGTTGTCGGAGTCCAAGAAGGGAAGGTAGAGAAGGAAGGTAGATTTCCTTGTGAATATATCGTAATGGATTATGCAAAAAAATAAAATTAAAAAATGTGTGGAACTATCATCATCAATTCAATGAATCCATGACTAATATTTATTGCAAGGGTAAGGGTGGTAGTAGGGTGCATACAAATCCCAGTAAAAATCACCCGGTAGCCTTAAATAGTTGAATCTCAAAGAAATAGTTGAAGTTGTACAAGGATTTACATTTTAATTAGAGTAACAGGGCCATCAATAGAGAATACTAGCAAGAGAGTAACAAGGCCATCAACAGAGAATACTAACCTTGCTGCTCAAGAATGTTTAGTTGCAGAAATTTTGGAAACTAGCGGCTATGAAAGGGCTTGAAACTCCTAATTGGTGGGGAAGAAAACTCCTCAGTCGTGGCTGAAAAAGAGATGGAAACTTTGGTGGATCCTGTATATAAAAATCCAACCCATCAGATAAAAAGGATAAGGAATTTCAAAATAAATGAAGACAAGAATAATAAACATACCAACTCACTATTAAAGCATTGTTGATAAAGTCCATATTCTCCTCTGCCACAATGCTCTTTCACGCTCCCTCTCAGTATCAATCAATAAGGATAAACATATATAACAAAAACATATACATATCCACGAACACATAACACAAAAATATTCACACATATAATGACACTACACACATGACAAGCATACAACACTACACAACACATTGATGGAGCACTCCACAACACAACTTTACAAGAGATTGTCTGAGTGCCTGAGAGAGATAGAGAAAGCTAGAAGAATCTATTTAAACCAATTTTTTTTTAGATCACCTCAAATTTCGTGAAAAAATGAATTAGACAGGAAAAAACATTAAGAACTAAGGACAAAATAATCAGAAATCATGACAAACTAGTTTATATTATATTCCTCCCAGTTGGTACTCAGCGTGGTTCTGAAAATTCAACACAACTTCAAACCATATTATTATTAGTTGGGGATCATAGCGAATGACATATCTAAAAGAAGGCATATAAAAATAATTTCATGAGAA
This sequence comes from Pinus albicaulis, assembly GCA_034641835.2. Lineage (NCBI taxonomy): Eukaryota > Viridiplantae > Streptophyta > Pinopsida > Pinales > Pinaceae > Pinus > Pinus albicaulis. The sequence continues at coordinate 219,587,328 of CM076583.1, forward strand.
TAAATGGGGATTAGTGATGTGTGTTTCCTAGGTAACTATGCTCATTAAGCGAATCCTATGACTGAGCTAAATAAATTTATTGATACTTTTATGGATTCCTCAAATTGTAATGCTTAATTTTCCTATGTATTTATTCTATCATAAATAAAAGGGATAAAATCAGGTTCCCTGAAAATGAACCAAGGTAATAAGTACCTTCTATTCACAAGGTTTTCCTTGAATTCCAAATATTTAGCTACAGACAGTTTTTCAACAACAAGTTCATCAACATTTAAGCAAACATATTCCCACACACCAGGCCCTGGTTGTAGCACAAGAACAACCTAGGGTGGAAGAATGATGGCCTCGTGAAATACATACCATATTTTCATGAGAACAAAATAAATAAGCACACATTTTATGAGAATTACATATATTTTGAAATCAACTGCTCCAGGAATTTCAATAATGTTGCATGCAATTTAAATAGTGGAAAATCTATGCCCATACCTAGGTTGACATCAGGACATCTCCGAATAGCACAAAAAATACATTATGACATTTATCATTCTCTTCTGTTACCTTTTTAAGTCAATTTAATAGTTCATAAAGATACACAATCCACTTCCCTTGTGTTACATATGTGTAATCAGAAACCAAATTCACAAAAATTCTGCAATGACTACCCAATACAGAACCTGCATGCTCAACATTCTTTCCAAATCATATTTTCCCCAAAACACATTCCCAATCATATTTCCAAAACACACCAAGCCAAAAAAAAAATACCCAATACACCCTATCACTGCTATGTATCATATATCCTTCCATACTTCCACCGAAAAAAGGCCCCTCACCTCCATGGGCTTCAATTGTTGTTATGTTTTTCCTATGAAATTCCTCATCTGGGTATATGAGGCTTGTTATGTTTTTTCCTCTAACACTCCTCCTGTGGGTCTCTTAGGCTTTGAAATCCCATTGATATTTGAAGATCACAATCCTCAAATTCCTCTTTCAAACCCTCATCCAATATCATATCATATAGAGTGCATCATATAATAACAGTGAATTCTAACACTTTAGTTAGAGCATAGAGAGCCAGATCACGGTGCGAAGATCCAAGATCCCATGATTAGAATATCATGTGGAAATATGAGCCACATTTCTTCAAAGAGAAGATCCTAAAGGTCGTAAGAGAAGCTCATGATAGATGTGTTCTTTTAGTACTGTGAAGAGCTCCTAATCTATGGTTATACGGACTAGTGGCACATACTTGCAATAGTGGGTACCATGTGGTATATGCCGACTCGAAGGGTGCAACAAAGGTTGAGAATAGACAGACTGGAAAAATTTTCTACAAAGAACATCCTACAGAGGTCCAAAATATGGGACACCGACCTTAACCCAACCTCATATTCCCATTTGCTGAGGGGTTATGTAAAGCACCTTCAAACAACGTCCTATGAAAACTGGTGATTCCCACAACAAGCTCCTATATATGTTGAAAGGCTAATAGAAACAAATTTCATTTCATCTCTTAAGAAAACAAATGTCTATCTCTTCTTAAATTTCACTTGCTCCCAGCTCTCTCTAGAAATGGAATCTTCGCTCTTTTTCAAACCCGCGACACACTGAGTCAGCCTACTCTGTCTTGGAAATAGAAGCTTGGACTCCATCTTCAAACCCACAACACCTGGAATCGGCTCGAGCAACCTTTCGAGTTTGTCTCGTGTCACATTCTAGTATAATCAGATTTTTTTATTTATTTTTTATTTATTTTTTAAATGAAAACTACCCACTCTCTCCAAGAATGGAAGGTTTGGCCCTATTTTCAAAACCAGATTATTTATTAATTCTTGTTAAGTTAATGAAAATTACCCACTCTTTCCAAAAATGGAAGCTTGAGGCCTTCTTTTCAAAACCATGACACCCGGATGAGCACATGCGCCTTATGGAGTTTGTATTGAGTCACATTATAGTATAATCAGCGTATTTTATTAACGCTTTTTTTAGTTAATGAAAATGATGGTTAACTACTGTCCAGATCAACATCGAAATTCGTGCTCAATGTTTAAGTCCAGAATAATATTATAAACATGCATGGTAACAAAAACGGATAGGAATTTTTCAAAAATTATCTTTTTTATTATTTTATATCATTGGCTCTATTGTCAACCCTAGAGACAGCCTTGAGTTGTGAATGACCAGTGCCTAGGAAATCTTATACAACAAGGAGCATATGATATAATATGGGAAGCTATCAGAAAAAGTCTCTCATGCTATCTCTTGTAAACGGGAAGGTTAATTTGAATGGGACCAAAAATTTCAGAAACTTGACACAGGGAAAACAATACTTCAGAGGCAAGGTGTGAAACTCTAATACAAATGTATCAGACAATTCAAAGGAAGCTTACTGTAAAGAGGGTTGGGTTCTAAAATACCTCCTAGAGATGAATAATCAGAAGGTGTTTACTGCGTATGAAATATTGAGATAATAATAATTGTCATTGGGATGATATCCAGAAACAAATATCAACATGTAATGGGCTTACAACATTAAGAATCCATACATGACAATAGTATTTTAAAAATAACATCCCATAGAAGCTAATATAGCAGAAGTATGGCTGAAGTTGAAAATGAAATAGTATATCACGCCTGAGCCATATTTAAAGCACTTGACAGGTTCTAGCATGAGTATCAATTAGGATAAATTCATACCAAAAACCGGTGAGCCACTCACATTCCAGAACATGAGAGAAGTGAAATGGATGAAAACGATATGAAAAATTAAACTATCACATATAGGAGAAAGTTATAGACTGTGAAGCACAAAGACCAAAATCGTCGTTAAATATGGAACTCCTCATCACTGAAACCCAACAGGCTCTTTGCATTCATATAAAAGTTCGACAAAATGCATACAAAATTCTCTCACAACACATTTTTCTGAAAATATGGAACCCTGTACAATCTGTTCTTGGGGATTTTTATAGGAGAAAAACGAGTCACAGGAGTGGATGATGAACATTAAATTGATTCATTAAGACAACATGGAGGAATCGTCCACGCCCCTACTGCTTAATGGCACTCTATTGCTGTATTTACTTCATAGTATAGTCGAGGGGTCTTTGTCAGGTCGATATCTGACCTCTGATGTTTCTTTGGAGTCCTTTCTGGCTGTAAAGCTATCTGTTATGCCTTTTGGAATTGGTGAACTGGATAGAAAGTCTGTGAGCCTCCATACTCCATAACTGCTGGTTCTCACAGTCTTTAAGAAGCTTCTGTCAGTGTAATTAATTGTTTTTGGGCTCGAGGAGGCATGGAGGCTTTAATGGGAGGATGTATTGTCTGGAGAAAGACGTCCCGCTGATATTAAACACACATATGGTCATTTCGTGTGCTCTTTAATCTTCCCACTACGTCCTTTCCTTTTGAAGATGGGATTAGCACATTAAATCATCAGTTATGGGCTTAAATCCCTCAAATTCGTCTCTGTTGCTTCACTTGGCCGCTATAATGGCCTCTCTGTGTTTTGAATTACGATGACTGTGATTACGGAGGAAGAGTGAAAATTCCACTCTGTAAAAACCCTACACAATGAAACAAATCAATTATAAAATCTAGGGTAGTGACGGAAGAATGCTTTGGAGGCCTGTGGAATGGTGGCGTAATGGTGGAGAACAGGCGGAGAAATAATGTTTAGTGTGAAGCCTAGAGTTTTAAGGTCCGAGTGATTTACAAAGAAATGAATGAGAATGCAATGAAACACCCATGAAGCAGTTTTGAAAGGTGGGACTCGGCTTGAGCAGAGGGCGATTAGCTTTGAGCTGTTGGATCTTAGGAGGAGATCAACGGTGGGGGTTAAAAGATGAACCTTTGGGAAGGTTCGATGGAAGACAAATAGTGGAGGCACGATGCAATGTGGACCATAGATATTGGATGAATGGATGACTATGATTGAATCAGAGGACCGCAATCGGGGGAGGCAGCGGGGAATACATTCGAGAACTCCGATTGGCAATGCGCGATTGAGCACCAGCCGTTTAATCTGGAACAAGATCGATGACGGAGACTCAATTGGTAGGGAGACGGACAGAGGTAAAAGAGTGGAGCAGGAGAAATAAGGGTCGTTGGATCAGAATGGATGGACGGCGGAGATCGGATCGGGGGTCGGCAATCGGGGGAAACAGGAAGCGGTGCATTAACTTTTTCTGATTGAGATTGGAAAGATGTGCACTGGCCGTCGGATCTAAGAACAGATCGATGGTTGATATGTGATCGGAGGGGTGAGCAGGGAGAACGATGGGCGCATTGTAGAAATATCGCGGACCGTTGGATCTGTGTTGATCGACGGCTCAGATCGCAGCGGGAGTCTATGGACCAAATGCGCCATCGCATCATAGGTTTTAATTTCACAAGGGCATAAGGCGTTCCGCTCCAAAACTCCGATGCGATTATCGCCATTCGACTTAGCGCTTGGTTTCGGGGCTTGGGTCATGTGGGGAAGTGGTTTGAGGGGGCTAGCCGAAAAGGGGCTAAAGCCTTTAATGTAAAATATGGTCTTTTGGCATATTTTCAATGCAATTTAAGGCCAAAAAGCGGTAAAGGTAGAGAGGAGAAGGGGCTATTAAACTAGTCAAAGGGTATTTGAAAGGCTTAAAAGGGGAGTTAGAGTGATTTGAAGGGTAAGTGGGGAATTAAAGGGGGAAAAAGGTGATGAAAACAGAGTTTTAGGGGGAATGAAAAAAAAAATGGAAACGAGGCCTTTTTGGGCATTCTTCTTCACAAACAGAGAGGCTTTAAAATTGGGAACAGTAGTAAGGATTTATCAAAGGGAAAGGCACAAGGAGGCTTCAAGGATGACGTGTTTTCAAAGGGAATTCATTCCTTGAAAGCTCAAAGACAGTTTAACCCCCTGATTGCTTGTCAAAAAATTAATAGGGGGCTAACATGATCAACATTGGCTCCACCTAGGGATGGCACGTTCATTCTTGGGTGTGTCAAGAACTTCGCAGACCACCTGTTAATCTTCTGTGTGGACACCATTCTTCAGCACTTTTTATTTTTATCTTCATGATTCATTGCGACACACACATCATTTGAGCAAAGATGAAAACAAAAAACTAATGTACAGTATAGTACATCAGGCTCTCTCAGCCTGAATCATAACTGGAAGTAAGGTTTGAGGAACTGACCATTTACAAGGGCATCGAGCAAGTCTCCCTGTAAATTTTCCAACCTGAAAGTGTTGTTGCCCCCTTGTTCCACAATTTTAAAAGGGCTGAACCAGAGTGGGTCGAATTTACCATGTTTCCCCTTTTCAGCTCTTCGAATATCCTATCTGAGCACTACATCCCCAACCTGCAACTTTTTGTCCTTCGCATGCCGATCAAAAAGGTCCTTCATCTTCTCTTGATATTCAATTAGCCTCTGACTTACCTGGTTCCGTGTTTCTTCTAACTCCACCAGTTGATTTATTCTCCTGGTCACATCATCGGGTTCTTCTTGACTTTCTTGCATGAATCAGGCTACTAGTAAGGCTAAATGTGCAGGGAATACTGCTGCCCTCCCATATACTAATTCATATGGGGACTTCCCAGTCGCTCTCTTGCTGGTAATCTTGTTGGCCCATAGAGCGAATTTCAACTGGGAATCCCAATTTTTCTGATTTTCGTTGATAGCCTTCTTCAATGCTCTCACCAGGGTTTTATTTGAAGACACTGCCAGGCTGTTTCCTTGTGGGTAATAAGCCATAGAGTGACCTAGTGCAATGTTACACTGCTGGAAGAAGTTGACAAACTTTGCAGATTTAAAGGCCTATGCATTCTCCGTCACTATCTTGGAAGGGAATCCAAATTTGGATATGATATTTTCTTCCATAAATTTCATTACCACAACATCTGTTGCATTCCTTGTAGGTATAGCTTCTAACCACTTCGTGAAATAATCTGTGGGAGTTAATATCCACTTATTATTACCACTCGGAGGATGATGTATTTCACTGATAAATTTGATTCCCCATTGCTGGAATGGTTCGTCCACGTGAATAGGGATCATGGGCATAGGTGCCAACTTCTGTCTTTCAGCAAATCTTTGGTATTTCTCACAAGCTCTGACCTGGGAAAACACATCTCCAAAGAGTTTGGGCCAGTAGAAACCAACATTCAGGATTTTGTGAGAAGTGGCCCTCCAGCTGTAATGACCCCCACAGATTCCTTCATGAAATTCGGCCATTATATTCTCTATCTCATCCTTTGCGAGACACAGGAGCAGGATACCTGAAGGATCTCGCCAGTACAGCCGACCATTGGCAACAACAAATTTCTGTGATCTTAACCTTAGTGTTCTGTATATAGCTTTGTCATAGCTAGGAGGGTAGCTGAGTGTTAGAAGATATTCCACTATCTCTTTGTACCACGGGCTGATGAGGTAATTCATATGTGTCTTCTGAGTAGCTATCTCTACTCCCTGTTTCTCTTCTTTCTTCTCAGAATCCTCATTTTCTATCATGGATAGATTTATACCGAGAGCCTAACAGTTTGACTCAGACAATATTTTGGCTAGCCCTTGTCCCTTGATCAGTTTGGTAGGGTGGATGTCTAGCTCATACTCTTGTATTTTTGCAATCCACTTCCCCCTTTTTCCTTCACTATCCCCTTGGATAAGGATGTCTTTCATTGCTGCTATAGGCACAAACGCAGTGATATGGGACTGCAAGACATACATGCAAAATTCTTTAAGAGACTTCACCAGGGCATATGCCTGATTTTCTAATATGTTATATTTCAGCTCTGCATCACGGAACACCTAACTGAATAAAGCGATGGGCTACTCATACCGTTCTTCATTTTTCTGCAAAACTCCTACCACTGTATGAGGTGATGCAAATGAAAAGATCATGAAAGGTTTGGCATAGTCTGGTCCAGCTAGCACAGGGGCTTCAGCAAAGAAATTTTTTATCCTGGAAAAGGCCTCTCGTGATTCCTGGGACCACCTTGCCTCATTATTTTTCTTCAGCATGTCAGTTATATGTCTAACTATCTCAGCATAGTTAGGGATAAACCTCCTCAGAAAGTTAATGTGCCCTAGGAACACCTGCACCTCCTTTTTATTTCTGGGAAGAGAAATTCCATTTATAACTTCCACTCTCTTAGGATCTATTTTGACCCCATCTTTGGTTACGATATGTCCCAAAATCCTACCCTCTTCTAATGAAAACAATGACTTTTGTGGATTGAGAGAGAGACCATACCTTCTGCACTTCTCGAACGTTCTATGCAAGTGTTCAATGTGCTCTGCATCATCTTTTGAGAACATAGTGATATCATCCAGATATACCACCACAAACTTATATTTCTCCCCAACAAAGGCAATGTCCATGGCCCTTTGAAAAGTGGCCCCTGCGTTGATCAACCCAAAAGGCATCCTGGAATACATAAATGTACCCCAAGGAGTGGTAAAGGAAGTCTTCTTCTGATCTTCTAATAGTACAGCCACTTGATTGTAACTAGAGAATCCATCCATCATCGACATCCGAGAAGCTCCTACCACTTTCTGCAGGATGTGATCCATCTTGGGCAGTGGATAATTATCCTTTAAGGATGCTCGGTTTAAACTTCAGAAATCAACACATAGCCTTATTTCTCCATTCTTTTTCTAGACAGGGACTAGCTTTTCTACCCACTCAAAATACCTCAATGGCACAATGATTTTGGCCTTCAATAGTTTCTCAATTTCTTTCTCAATAGAGGGAAGCAACAGGGGATTTATCTGTCTAAGCTTTTGTTTATGTGGCTTTGCATCCCCCTTCAGTGGAATTTTATGTTGCATGATGCGGATATCAAAGGTGTTCAAGTCTTGGTAAGACCATGCAAACACATCTTTGTAAGACTGAAATAATTTCAGGTATATCTCTTTATATTCTTCTAGGACTTTCTTGGATAACTTCACAATTTTGGGGTCATCATTAGTACCAAGGTTAAGATCTTCTACTTGGTTTTCCTCTGTGACTTTGTTTGTCTACAGTGGGACATCATTCTTGTCAAACAGTCTTTCTAGAGGAACCACCCCTCTAGGTATAACGTTTCCCTTCAATTGAAACACTTTATGACCTACCACCCTTTCCTCCCATTTGTTTTCTGAAAGGTCTTTAGCTTCTTGTTCCTCACAAACATCTATCTACATGTTGGAGAATTCTCCGATTGTTTCCATAAATATTTTCACTTGCTCTTCATCCTCAAACACCTACCAGTGCTTGATGTTATCTGGGATTGATGGTCGATAACGCACCTCAATTTCATATCTTAAGAGAGGGTTGTGAGGTGGACAGAATGTACTAGAAGCTACTGCAATGGAATCAACCATCCTATTCTGCTCTCTAGGCATAAATTTAATGTTAAATGCCAATAAAAAAATTTCCACCAGGTCCCACACTTCATTCCTATAAGCCCTCAGCCTAGGATGTTTGGTTTGGCATTGATTCTTCACTTGTCTAACCACCAGTTCCGAATATCCCAGAACCTTTAAACTCTGTATGTTCATACTCCTGGTTGTCTGTAACCCTAAAAAAAGTTCTTCATACTCAACCACATTATTAGTGGCTTCATACTCTAGCTTGAAAGACAATGGGACCCATTGGCCTGTGGGAGAAATCAGTAGTACTCCAACACCATTACCTTCTCTAGAATTTGCTCCATCAAAGTGAAGTGTCTAGATTCCTACTTCACGGCTCTCTGAGGGCTGCTCGGTCTTGATCTTGTAGAATTATGGTTATTGAGCATAATATTGGTCTTCCTCCAGCGTTAAACATGAGAAATCACCTTCTTTACTATAGACTGGTGAATTAATCGAGTTTTCAGCCTTAGTAACCATCTTGAAAAATCTAGTTTCCCTGTACAACCTCCTCTCTTGGCCACCAAAAACCGGGATAGTAGCATATGTTAAGTCCAACTTGATTGACCCACCAATTTTTGTCCCCCAAGACCTTGAAAACAACATGCCGAAGTGAGCTGGGATGTCAGCCACCACAATGTCCATCACCACACTTTTTGCGGGAATATGGGCCAAATTGACCACCAAATCCTTGATCATACCCAGGCACTTAACTCTTTTGGAATCAAATGAATATAGATCCTTGTATGGCCGGGTGATTTGTAGTCCTAGTTGTTCCATGATTGACAGGGGCAATAGATTATGAGAAGCTCCCGAGTCTAACATATAGTTATGTAATAACAGGTCATGAATCACTAGAGACACATAAAAGGGAGGATTAGAGGCATCTAATTCCTCAACGTGGGGGCCAAACACAACCATGGGTATTTCTTCTTGAAGGTTCAGACTATCTGGGATATGTGCTGCCTCTGGAGGAAGCATGGAGGAGGTGACCTGGGACTGATACGCAGGTTGCTTCAACAATTCAGATAAGGGAATTGGGATTTTGAACTTCTCAAGCTCCTTTTGTAAACTAAAGGCAGAAGAGGAATTTTCTGTTACAACCTCTTTTGACTCTTTATTTTCGGCCAAGGGTTTGACTTCTTTTGACACAGACTTGGTATTAGGGGGAGTGACTACTTTTGAAGAGGAAGGAATTTGATCATTAGACTGAAAAGCTTCGTTTAGAGGCCTCTTACCTTTGTCTATGACCTTTTGCACTGTTGTCTCCTTCTGAGGAGATGCTTCCTTATGAAGTGGCTCTTCTTCTTGATCTTGAGTACGAGTCCTCTTCCTAGAAGATCTGAGATCATATCTTCTATTGAACTGTGCTTTCATGAAATCAACAAAATTCTTGTAATAGTCATCAATCTCTGGGTCTTCTGTGCCTCTAGCCTTCTCTTCTTCCTATAATGAGATATCGGTTCCATCACTTCCTTGCAAGGGGAATTCTACTTCATCACTATTCGAAAAAGAAAGATATGCACCCTCTTGCTCATAGGCAACGTCTTCAGTAGGACCATCTACCTGACCTTACAAGTACATCAGGTGTGGTACCTGATCTTGTTGCTCTTTCCGTTCCCTTCGCAGTATCTGCAAGGGTGGTTTTCTGTACTGAGGGTTGTAACCCCTGTTTGGAGCATTCTCGAAATTCTTGGAGGATGAATTTTTGGCCTCTAGTTCAAGTTTGACCAGCTTATTTGAAAGATTCTTAATCATTTTGTTCATTTCCTCAATTCTTTCATTGGCTGAGTTTCTATCTTGGCTAGAGGTAGATACCTCCTCTTTTCCCTTGCTTCTAGTATCTTCATTAGATTTTCCCTTTGATTTACCAGTGGAGGAAAAATTCACCTCCAACTCTAGTGCATCTGTTTGAGCATCATCCAGGGTGGCAGGTTTTCTTTCTCTCAGAGGGAAATCGAATTCTAAGTCAAAAGCCGCCATGAAAACAACCTTAGCAGTGGTTTCATGAGGTTTCATATCAGCAGGAAGGCTCAAATACAACTTGTTAAATCTCTTGATAAATTTTGACACCCCTTCATTATGTCTTTTCTTGAGTGTGTTAAATTCAGTAAGAGAATGTCCATGATCTTTCTTCTCTCCCCATTTCCTGAGAAAAGTATCTTCCATTCCCTCCCAAGTGGTGATGGAACGGTCTCCTAATGTATTAAACCATTTTCTGGCTTCACCATCAAGAGATTGCACAAACAGTCTTAGGACTACATCTAGGTGTTCCACATTAAAGTTCTCTACCAAAGAGCAGAAGACTTCAAGATGTTTTTGAGCTTCAATCTCATTTTCCCCATTGAATCGGGGTAATATCTTCAGATAGTCCTATGGCATATCATTCAACACTTGAGGTAATGCCAGGGGGGAATATTTATTCAACAAGAAGCCGAGAACATTGGCCATTGGAGGAGGTGGAGGTAGTGCAAGAGTTTTATGTATAAAAGGAGGAGGAGGAGGTGGAAGTGAAGTACGAATGACAATAAGAATGTATTGGACAGTAGCTTGAGGTGTTGACAGGAACAACGGGTTGTTAATAGAAGATACTTTGGTGACTTCCTTGACCTCTTCGACCTCAGGAGTAGGGTGAAGGTCATCTTTAATTCAAACACCTCCCCGGGGTGGACTATCTGAGTAGTAATCAGTATCTCCCACAGTGGAGTCGGGACCTTGCACTTGGGCAACTTGAGAGGACGAGGACGGAAAGTATTATAAAGAGAATTCATGGATCTCAGTATGGACTAATTGCCTTTCCCTCCAACTCCTTCTATGTAGGATCTTCTCTGGGTCAGACACAGAAGGTGTCTTTGGCTGAGATGTATCTGACCTCAGGTGTGGCTTACAAGGAGCCAGGACTGCAAGTAAATTTTTCTTATGAATGAATGTGGAGTCGCCAAGGTGAGGGATCTACAAATCTCAAATCTCCATGCTCACCTATTTGAAGAGTGAATAAGGTTTTGTCGAGGCCCAGGGATTTAACTTTTCTCAACTTCGATTCCCCGGCAACAGCGCCAAAAAGATGTTGTCAACCCTAGAGACAAGCTTGAGTTATGAAATACCAGTGCCTAGGACATCTTAAAGTTTCTAGGGAATCACCAGTTTATGGGCTCGAGGAGGCATGGAGGCTTTAATGGGAGGATTAGTTGTCTAGAGAAAGACGTCCCGCTGATATTAAACACAGATATGGTCATTTTGTGTGCTCTTTAGTCTTCCCACTACGTCCTTTCCTTTTGAACATGGGATTAGACCATTAAATCTTCAGTTATGGGCTTAAATCCCTTAAATCCGTCTCTGCTGCTTCACTTGGCCGCTATAATGGCCTCTCTATGTTTTGAATTACGGTGACTATGATTACAGAGGCAGAATGAAAATTCCACTCTGTAAAAACCCTGCACAATGAAACAAATCAATTATAAAATCCAGTGTAGTGACGAAAGAATGCTTTGGAGGCCTGCGGAATGGTGGTGTAATGGTGGATAACAGGCGGAGAAATAATGTTTAGTCTAAAACCCAGATTTTTAAGGTTCAGGCGATTTACAAAGAAATGAATGAGAATGCAATGAAACACCCATGAAGCGGTTGTGAAAGGTGGGACCCGGCGTGAGTGGAGGGCGATTAGCTTTGAGCCGTTGGATCTTAGGAGGAGATCAACGACGGATGAGATCCAATGGTGGAGGTTAAAAGAGGAACCTTTGGGAAGGTCCGATGGAATAAAAATAGTGGAGGCGTGATGCAATGTGGACCGTAGATCTTGGATGAATGGACGGCTATGATTGAATCGGAGGACCGCAATTGGGGGAGGCAGCATGAAATACATTAGAGAAATCCAATTGGAAATGCACGATTGAGTGCCAGCCGTTCGATCTGGAACAAGATCGAAGGCGAAGACTCATTCGGCAAGGAGACGAATGGGGGTAAAAGAGTAGAGCAAGAGAAATAATGGCTATTGGATCATAATGGATGGACGGCGGAGATTGGATCGGGGGTCGACAATCAGGGGAAACAGGAAGCGGTGGATTAACTTTTTCCAATTGCGATTGGAAAGATGTGCGCTAGCCATCAGATCTAAGAACAGATCGACGGTTGATATGTGATCGGAGGGGTGAGCGGGGAGAACGACGAGTGCATTGTAGAAATACCGTGGACCGTTGGATCTGTGTTGATCGATGGCATAGATCGTGGCAGGAGTCTATGGACCAAATGCGCCATCACATCGTAGGTTTTAAGTTCACAAGGGTATAAGGCGTTCTGCTTGAAAACTCCGATTAGCACCTTTCAACTTAGCGCTTGGTTCCAGCGCTTGGGTCATGTGGGGAAGTGGTTTTAGGGGGCTGGCAGAAAAGGGTCTAAAGCCTTTAATGTAAAATATGGTCTTTTGGCTTATTTTCAATGCAATTTAAGGCCAAAAAGGGGTAACGATAGAAAGGAAAAGGGGCTATTAAACTAGTCAAAGGGTATTTGAAAGGCTTAAAAGGGGATTTAGGGTGATTTGAAGGGTAAGTGGGGAATTAAAGGGGGGAAAAGGTGATGAAAACAAAGGTTTAGGGGAATGAGAAAAAAAAAGGGAAAGGAGGCCTTTTTGGGCATTCTTCTTCACAAACAGAGAGGCTTTAAATCTAGGAACAACATTAAGGATTTATCAAAGGGCAAGGCACAAGGAGGCTTCATGGATGATGTGTTTTCAGAGGGAATGCATTCCTTGAAAGTTCAAAGACAGTTTGACCCCCTGATTGCTTGTCAAAAAATTAATAGGGGGCTAACATGATCAACAGGCTGAAAATTTTATTGAAGGACATCATTTGTTAAACTAATGAAAAATATTTTGAACTTAATTATTTTTGAATTTTAAAATTTATAATATAAAATATATTATTTATAAATTTTACAGGAAATAACATAAGAAATTATAAAACCCACGAGTTTCGAACTACCAATATAAAATATAGTTGTATTAGTTTATTTTTCTATTTTATATAATTGTAATTATTATAGTTGTTTTTAAATGTCTTGTATTCCTAAATTAAATAACAATGTTTAATTTTTATTTTATTTTAAAATGAATTTTAAAATTTAAAATATAAAATATAGTTGTATTGGTTTGTTTTTCTATTTTATATATTTGTAATTATTACAGTTGTTTTTTAATATCTTGTTTTCTTAAATTACATAACCAAGTTTAATTTTTATTTAATTTTAAAATTTATAATATAATGATGATGTATTAGAGTTGTATTATTTTATTTTTTGTATTTTAATATTTGTAATTATTATAGTTGTTTTGGAGTTAAGAAAGGGTGTCTCTTGTCCCCTCCCATTTTGGCATATACATAGATAAGCTAGAGGAGTGTCTGGAATTTGTGAGGTGCAAGGGCACCGAGCTTGCTGGTGTTCTCATTACTCTTCTCCTCTATGCCGATGATATCATTCTTCTTGAAAAAATCCATGATGAGTTTGACAAACAATTGCAGATTCTTCATATTTACTGCTCCAAGATGGGTATGACAATTAATACTGACCTGACGAAAGTCATGATCATTAAATCTGAAAAGATCACTCATGGTAGTTTCGTGTATAATAACCAGTGCTTATATAAGGTTTCTTCTTATAAGTATTTGGGCATTGACTTCCCTCATCATCTCAGCTGGAATTATAGCATAGTGAAAAGGATTATTGGGGGTTGTAAAGCTTGTTATGAGCTTGAACACAATTTTAAGTTGGTCGATCTTTAAATTTGGAGTAAAAAGCAGTTTCTCTTGGAGACCCTTGTCACCCTTGTTTTCTTATACAGATGTGATATTTGGGGTTGCAATATATCCAGAGAGTCAAGGAGGAATATTGAGATGATTCAAAATAAATTCATAACCTACAACCTTAAGATCAAGGGAAATACTTCCTATCCTATCTTCTTGATTGAATATTATTTGTTGTCCATTGACAATACAACTATGTTTATAAATATGATGTATAAGAAGAAGTTTGACAACATAGATCCAAAAATTTTCCCTAAAATTGCTTCTAAATGTAGTCAAAACCCTCACCTTCGCCTCAAGCGTGGGTGGCTTAACGATGCCCAGTCCTGGCTCAACCATTGGGGAATTAAGGAGGATCTCAGTATGGGAAGCAAAGACAATATAAAAAACACTACCTCGAAGTTTAAGGACAAGCTATGGGAGGATGAGGAGCTGGAGGGTAAAAGGAAGCTAAGATACTACAAGGAAGTGATCAACCCCACCCTTGATAATCATAATTATCTCTCTGCATTGTCCAACAATAAGAAAAAAATCAACATCATTTAGATAAGAAGTAATTCCCATGAGCTTCGGAGTGAGAACGGGCGGTGGTCTATTCCTAGGACCCCTTCGAATGATAGAATCTGTCAAATTTGTGATTCTAAGTAGCTCGAAGATGAAAGCACTTCCTTTTAGATTGCCCTACTCTTACTCACATTCGCTCTCAATTTCCTACCGTCTACCGCACTTCCAGTCTTCTTGACCTTTTAAGCCAACCTACCTATAGTGATCTTGGAGCACTTATTTCCATTCTCTTTGACCATAAAAACAAGATTCTGAAGAATAAAACTTAAATTCTTTCTCCTTTCATAAGATTTGATAGACCGCATTGATCTTAAACGACGGTAACCACCACCACCCCCATCATCATCATCAAAATTATTTTTTATTAAAGTTTTGGATATGAATCTATTTTCCATTTAGTTTTCGAAAGTACATTAAATGAAAAGTAACTTTTAACTTGTAATTATAGAATTAAATTTTGAATTTTGAATATATTTAATTTATGTTTTGAATAAAGATGCATGATATAATGTGAACATGTTATATTTAAATTTTTTTTTTTGAAAAAAAAAAATTAAACATATTATTTAATTCTTGAAATGGTGGTTTTTTAAAAATATAACAAAACTAGTGAAATATTAACCATCAATTTTGAGGCCAAGTGAATAGATGTACAGGGAGGAAACTTTCGTCCTCAAATTTGCTTCCTGTCTTTCTCAAATCTTCATTACGTTCACTCTTGCATATTCACTCCACAAAATATATTTTAAGCACACATGAGAAGATGCCAATGATAGAAATTGGATAAGAACCCCAAGGCAACAATGGGGAAAAATTCTGGTATAGTTTGGTGAGGTCTAGTATAGTTTGGTGTGGTCTCGCTCAGCTCTTTTTTAAACTGGAGGCTTCCTTAGGATGGCATAAATAGGAAAACTAAGGATCTCGATATGGCTGAAAGGTTTAATGGAGTAACATTGGGTAAGGTACGAGAAATCTTGGTTATTCCAACACCACACCTAAAATACATTGCCCTCTAGTGGGATGTGTGGAAATCAAGGTATCTTGTATTTTATATTGCATATTGAATAATTTTTTCAGAATTTCTTGTTTATGGTTGAAAAAAATTGATGTGTTGTGTACCCAATATAGTTGATGGCGAGTAAAGTTTCGTGTAAAATATCATCCATGGAACCTAAATGGAAAGATTGAAAGATGATGCTTTATGGAATCTCAAGAATTACAATGCAACATGTAAATCCATGGCACCAAAATGCAAATATTGAAAGATGATGCTTGTATGGCATTTCAACATCTCAAGAATTACAATGCAACATGTAAATATAGTTACAACAAACTATAATGATTTTATAACAAATTATTCATATTGAAAGTAAATTTCTACATTTATTAGTTAATAAATCTAACATCCTGAACAAGAGTTCACTTTTATATAATTTGATTTCAATGTCACAAATTTATTTTTCAGAATGAATTGAGTAAACTGTTAATGTCATAAATGCCAAAGATTTAACTGTGATATATGAGGAAATTTCTTCCTTCAAAACCACATGAGAATACACGCATATGAGAAGAAAATATGGAAATTCATGAGAAAAACATACTGAAATTTCAGTTCAGGAAAACAATTTGTATTCTATGAAAATCAATTTCAAAATTTGAATAGTTGATTTAAATTGAAAGTAAATTAAAAAATGTTAAAATATAAGTTAGATTATAAGACATTATTCTATTGATTATTTATAAAAATGAATAAATATTTACTATTTATAAATTATGAATATATATAAATTTTAAATTTAAATTATATATAAATTAATTTAAATTTAAAAATTATTAAAAGAAAAATATCTTTAAAGAAGTGTAAATTAGTCAAATAAATTATGTCAAAGATTTTTTAAGTTAAAGGTCTATTTGCTGGATAGATTTATTAACAAAAATATATACCATTTAAAATTAGGGTTCAACATTCAGGAAATTGGAGGAGACCTGGTCTATTTGCTGCATAGATTTATTAAGAAATAGATATACCATTTAAAATTTGGGTTCAACATTCAGGAAATTGGAGGAGACCCAAAAAATGGCTGCATTTTAACTAAGATAAGGAGAGACGTTTAAGAAATCTGTCTTATGCAACACCATAAAAATGTTCATTTGGGCTGCATGGATGGACAATTGAAAAGTATGAATCAAGTGGTCCACCTAGTTCTAGTGCTAAGGACCCCGAACCCATTGAGTTTTCAGATGATTGAGTTCCTCTCTTTTTTGTTTTTTGGCCATGCATATTTCAGGTATAATTTACTTTTTAAAGTTATTTTATGTAAGAGACAGTAAAATGGACATATATTACAGTGTAATGTTTAAATTTTTTCAGTATTGGTTGGCCTATAACTATTTAAGGTGGCCAATAGACCTCGTTTCCTCCGAGTAGGTTGAAGCCATCCAGTTTTATTATCTACAACCTCCTTTTCTCTTTTTGATTTAAAATTTGGAATTCAATTTCTTATTTAATTTAATCAATCAACAAATACAAAATAAAAAAAAAAATTGAAAATGTGAAAGAGAAATAACTTAATTCTACTACTGGACACCGTAGTAACAACAATTTCAGAATCTGGGGACCCGCAAGATGGAATCTAGGGTTCTCGCCTCCTTGGCTGCCTTCATGACATAGTGCCCTACAGCCCATGGTGGCCTCAAAACTCCAAACCCTGTGCTCCCTCAGTGGCTCCCTCCTGACCACGACTACTGTAACTGCGCAGGACACAAATGTCTCACATACTCTGCCCTCGACGCCGCATATTTTCCTCTCTCTGTCATCCCGGCCACAGAAATAAAAGAAGACACCCAAAAAGTGTAGGACGAGGGCGACCCCACAAACAGCTACGCATCTTCACCTTGGCTCATAGCATCAGGCCAACATATCTGTGTGCAGTCCATCTGCAAGCCCGACTCTGGTCGCCCCTATCCCTCGCTTCTCCATTTTTCCCCAGCTACCTCTTATCTGAGCGATAATTTTACAAAGCATCTCGTCAAGAGTAAGGAATCAGTCCTACAACACAGTGAGCCATCGGGACCTGACCCGACTATTTGCTTTAGCAGCAAGGAACCCCCAAATACTCTGCCCCTGTGTTTTCAGATTCAGGTTGCTCCCTTAATGGGAAAAACCATGCTTCTTTGCGTGCAATCCATGGACCCAATTCTTCACCTAGCAAAGGCCCTTGAACTTAGGCTAGGGATCCCCTCCTCATCCATGCGACTCCTTCATGAAGGTAAACAACTCGAAGACCCTTTCCCTATCTCCTTTTACAACATAGAAAAGGATGCTTCAGTTATTATTTCCCTTCGTCTGCGGGGAGGTGATGATGGGAAAACCTCTACTGCTAAGGGTTTCTCTTACAAAGACGTTGTTCATGCACATCCCTCCTCTCCATCTGCTAAACCCCCAGAGGCTCCCAAGCCTTTCTTGGTAGATAAAATGGAGGAAGTGCCTTCTGTAGAAATCTTCCACCTAGATTTGGGCGACCATCTCCAAATTTATGTAGAAAATTCCTTCATCTACAGATTCAATGGAATCTAGCCTCGCACAAAAGATTTATATCAATGTATTCACTCTACTTGGACCAAAAACTGCAAGGTCATTTTCTACTCCAAGGGTCTTTTGATCGTCATCTTTTCTGACAGGAAGGACTACCAAACACCTCTTACAGGTGGTCCTTTGTTCTGGAGAAAATTTTAACTATTCCTAACCCCTTGGTTCCCAGACTTTGATCCCTCCATGACAGTCATCACCAAACTTCTGATCTGGGTAAAGCTTGCAAACTTACCTACTCACCTTTGCCACTGTGAGGTCTTCCAAGCCGTTGGAAACACTCTGGGACATTTTCTGGCAACAGATCCTCGAGAGGTTTAGAAGGCATCTAAACCTACGACAGAATAGTGCCGATATTGACATCAACAAAGGGTTACCCAACCAAATCATTCTCAAAGTCGGGGATTTCACTTGGCCTGAGACTTTAGACTATGAAAACACAACGTTCTGCTGCTGTGATTGTCATCAAACTGGACATCTTCAAATCTCTTGCGTCATGTTCCTCACCCAAAAGAAAAGAGGCACTCGCAAACTGAAATATAAAAGCTGGAAACCCTTTGACCTGCCTCCCATGGATGACATTGAGACGTCCACCTCAGATGAAGAAGAAAGTGAACCAGAAGATGATGTTGCAACTCAAGAGCATCGCATTCCTTGCCACACCCTCACAGGGGCATGGCCTCCTTGAATCTCCAGAAACGTACGCATGAGTCCACCTACTCGACTCAGACAAAGATTCTCTTCCTTTAATCAGCAACAATCTCCAAGTGGTTTCAGTACACCCACCCCCTAGTGGTTGGGTTAAAGTCAGAAAAAAGAAAGGAAATAAAAGTCGCATTGCATACTCTACCCATTCTGAGTAGAGCCATATGTCTATTTGTCTCACTTAGCTCTTCGTGTTCTTCTTCTGCATTTCTTAACAACGCCTCAAAACCGTGGGGGAACATTGATTTCTTCATGCTACCCTAGTTTCCTGCTTCTCTTGATTGCAACTCCTTCTATACTATAAGCTTTTAATAGAACCAATCCTTTCTAATTTATGGAAAAAAAATAAAAAATTAAAGAAATAAATATTAAAAGTACTACCCTAAATGTCGATGGATTTAGATCCAATAACCACGCAATTCTGCCGCCCTTTTGAAACACGTCCCCTCTAGTTCTCGATTATTACACAATAAAACACACAAAAAAATACAGGGCTCCTCAAATCACACACAGCCTAAGATTTCGGGAACGCAGCCCAACAAAAGAGTGATTGATAAAAATGATGGGCAATCCTTCACCTCAACGTGTACTATTTCAAATGAATGAGGATGGACGCTCGTATCTCTCAACGGTTATCTATTTCTCTGACTCACCTATAAACATGGGTATATCCAATTTCAATAAGGATTTCAACCATTTTCACAATTAATTTTTTTGAAAATAATAACGGGACCATTAATAACTTGCTGTGGCAAAATTTCCTCATTTTCGGATTAGTATGATGAATATTATATAATGTTAACACTATTTTGAAGAAAACTAATACTTCTCTATTATATGGAAAGCTACATTTGTAATTATATAGTATAATTTAAAATTTATTATTATTTTTTTTCTTTTGTAAGATAGTGATGAAGGATATTAAGTAGAATTTTTTTAATTAAAAATAAATATAATTTTTATTTCATATAATTAGGTTAATTAATATAGTATAATTTATTTTAGTTTTTAAATGAAATGGTAATTTGTAAGTTGATTATTTATAAATGTAACAGAATTAGAGCTTGAAAGCTAAACTATCCATTTTCACCAACATTGAATAGATACTTAGGAATGATATTTTATTCTCAAATTGCCTTTCGGTTTTTTCATCATTTTTATTCAATCCGCTTTACATATTCACTTTCTATGGAATCTTTTAAGTAGGCACGAGAATATGCACACGATAACCCAAGACAATCTAGCAGATTGTACTTCTTCTAGCCAGGGGCTTCTCTTGGATGGCATAAATGGAAAAAATTAATATTTGAAAATTTTAATGCAGTTACATTGGGTAGGGTTCGAGAACTCAGAGCTATTCCAATAGCACTTCTAAAATGCATTTCATTGTTTAGGTCGTGCTTAAGATTTTAAGTGCAATATGTGCATAGAAATTATTCCAGATATCTTGTATTTTGTTTTTCAAATAGAATTAGTTTTTCTCGGGTGTTTGTTTAGGGTTGAGAAAACATGATGTGGTGTGTACGCAACATTGAAGATGGAGAGTAAATTTGAATTCCACTTGTTTTAGTTTCTTGTAAATATCATCCATAGTACCGAAATGTATAGATTGTCAACTATGATGCTTGTAGGACATTCAATACAGTTTAACATGGAAGAAATGTCTGATATAAGTTCACTAATTAACAAATTATTCATTTTGAATGTAAATTCCTAAGTTGATTTAACATGGTGGCGGTGAGTTGATTTTTATATAATTTCATTTGAATGTTGCAAATCTATTTTTCACATGAATTCAGTAAACAATCATTCTCATAAAGGCTCACATTTTTAATCATTGAAATCATGATACTTCAACAAAATTTCCATAGGAAACAACATTACTCGGGAAATTGTTTCCTTCTAAATAAAATGAGAGTAAACTCTTATGAGAGGCTTATTGTACAACCCAGTATGAAGAAAATGTGTAAGGCTGTATGTTCGTCCTAAAATAAAAGTAAAATATTCTCTAAATAAAAAAGAAATGTATGTTGTATGCTATGCATATCTAATTAGTTGTCCATATGAAAATAAAAAATAAAAATATTATAGTTTTTTTTTGCAAATGAAGAACTCATTATTCTTCTCGTCTCATGTTATATCTGTGGTTAAAATGGTCCTTATACTTTGATTTAAATATTTCAAATTTAATTTTCTAATGAATTTTTAAAAATAATCATTTTCCTAAAGCCCGAATATCTAAAAGTTAATGGTTGAAATATTTAAAACAATTTTCCATAAAAAACATCTTTAATGAATCGTGCTATTTTAATTGAATTTCCATAGGCTTTTAATTGACTTTCAATAGGCAACATCTTTACTGAGGAATTTTTTTGTTTCAAAATAACATGATAAGACACTCTTATGAGAAGAACATAGGAAACTAGAGTTCACATAAACAATTTTCATTCTATCATAATCAATTTCAAAATTTTGGTTAACTGGTTTAAATTGACTATAAATTTTAAAAGATTAAATCATAAATTATCTTATAAAGACATTATTATATTCCTTATTATTTAAAATACAATTCTCTTGATTGTTATTAAATTTATAAATTGTAAGTATATATAAAAATTTCTAAATTTAATTTATGTATTAATTAATCTATTAAAATTTTCAATTTAACCATTATTAAAAGAATGTAGAATTCTTAAAATATAATGGAGAATCCTTAATTAGTGGGAGTTGGTTCACGAAACCTTAGGATAGGAATTAATTTCTATTTCTTATTGTATGGTTCTAACTTCCCTATATCCATGTATGCTATATATTGATTGAGTTCTATTGAGAATGTAGAGCATTCTATAGAGCTAAAATCTGCTGGTTCAAAATCTCTTTCGTAGAGCTCACCAGTGGATTTTATATTTATAAATTCAAACATCACATTTTATTATGGTATCAGAGCGCCAAGGTTGAATCATAACTGGAGTGCTGTGATCCTTGCGAGTATCCAGGTGGCAAAGGAGAAGCCCCTGCTGACTGAGTGATTTTTTTTTCTCAGGCTTTAAGCAGATCAACGCAGTTTTTTGAGAAACAATCACGTTGATCGTCATAGTTCCTGCAGCAACAGTGGCCCCATCGTCAAGGAATTAAGTTGAACAGAGACACCGATCAGAGAAATACTTACTGAGTTTCATCTCTGATGTGATCGTCATGGAAATTGAGTCTGTAAGTGTGCCGAGAAGATCTGAAGTAGATCTACACCAGTGGACAACACTAATGAAAGAAGAAATCCGGTGAAAGGTCGCCGATGAAGGGATCTGGTGAAATTTCGCTGATGAAGGAAGAGATCTGAAGCAGATCTTGCTGGTGCATAAGAGTCAAGATACTGTCACAAAGCATGCAAAACAACCTATTAGATTGATCGCAGATCAGGTAGATCTATATCGTAACATTTCTTTCTGTAACGATCTGGGGTAGATCAATCATTTTTTCTCCTTGTCAAATTTTTTTTTTTTGAATCTTCAAGATGAATAATCAAATAATTGAAGCATAATTGAATGAGAGCAACAAGCTTGATGGCTCCAATTACTCAAATTGAAAATTCAAGATGCAGAATAAAGGCGGGAGTAGGTCTTTGAATAGGAGATGTTATAAAAGCATCTACAGGACCCAAATTATCGACAATTTCACCAAGAGTATTGAAAATTCATCCTGACATGATCATTCTTGGAAATAAAATAGAGTCTCTAGAAATCCACTAGCTATCTATCATGAAAAAGAAGTATTAGCATGAAATACTCACAATATTCCAGGGAATAACAGAAGGAAGATCTCCTAAAAATCATTGGGAATTATCTATAGGTATCTCTGTGGTATTTTAACTTAGGAGGACTACCTCTATGTGCTAGAAGTGAAAAGTTCTTGGACGATTACAAATGGGGATGAGCCAAAGCCAGTAGTAGGAGCCCTAATGACTCAAGAATGGGAAAAGAGAGAGGGCAAGGCAAAGACGTTGCTGAAGATGTCAATGAAAGACTGTATCGTACCGCATATGAGAGAATGAAAATCAGCAATCGAGATTTGGAAAATATTGAAGGATTTTTATGACATCAGGAATACAAATCATCTTGTGTTTTTGAAGAGCAAGATTCTGTCCAGAAAGATGGAGGAGAATGAAACTGTTTCTTCCTTCATATCGCAGATGAAATATCTGAAGAAAAAATTGCCATATATCAGTGATATAGTAGGAGATGGATATTTGGTCACGATTACCATGAATTGTATGACTGATGATTACCAAATGTTTATGAATGGGATAAGTGCGAGAGAGAAAATACTAAATTTTCAAGAACTGATAGGAATATTAATGCAAGAAGAAGAAAGAAGATTGACTCTAAAACCCCAGAGTGGAGATCTTGCATTAATGGCCAAAATAAGTTCTTCAAAGAAAAAGGAAATCCAACATAGCGAAATGGAGGAAACACACATAAAAGACCGAATCAAGCTTAAGGTATGTATCTGAATAGAAACAATTCTATAGTAAAATGTTTTTATTGCGTAAAAATCAGTCATTTGGATAAGGAGTGAAGAAAGAAGAAAATTAATTAAGAACAATAGAAACACAAAAGACATGTAGGTCATTTCGCAAATGATGACCATGTTTAGGACTTCATATTGTTCATGGTAGACTTTGATGAAAATGATGAAGCAGACTTCTGGTATGTGGATTCGGGAGAATCCATACATGTGACGGCAAAAAAAAAAATGGTTCGAAGATTTTAAATAAATCAAGAACGAAGCACAAATATACCTTGGTGATGATAGAAGTCATCAGATCAAAGGGTGCGGGAAAATTCTAATATCATACATATTCATCATGTAATGTATGTACCTGGAGTTATAAAGAATCTGATTTCTGTATCCATGATTGCAGATAAGGATCTCAAGGTAGAATTCTTTAAATCTAACTATTATATTAAATATTTTTTGGATGGCATGAAGAAAATTGCTTCAGGAATTAAAACAGGAGGTCTGTACAAATTGGATGTGAAGACAACACCAGATCGAGCCTTGACAACAACAAGTTTGACAACATAAGAGCTATGGCACGAGAGACTTTGTCATATCAACTTCTACGATTTGTTGTTACCTGAAAAAAAGGAAATGGTAAGAGATCTTCTGACATTAAAACAAGTGCATAATGATTGTGATGCTTGTGTGTTAGGAAATATTCATAGAGAAGAATTTCCTATTCGAGTAGAAAAGAAAAAGAGATACATACTTAAATTAGTGCACACTAACCTATGTGGACCCATGCAAACAAATTCATTAGGAGGTGCATTTATTTTCTACTGTTTGTTGATGACTGCACAAATTTTTCATTGGTATATTTTATGAGTAAGAAAAATCACACATTTGAATACTTTAAGCAGTTCAAATATATGATAGAAAATAAAACAAGGAAGCACATACAAATTCTCCGCTCCGATCAAGGGGGAGAATAGAGGAAGGAGGAATTTACCAAGTATTGTAAAGACCATGGAATATTACAACAATTCACATTACCCCATACTCCTCAGCAGAACGGAGTGGTAGAAAGAAAGAAGAGAACATTGGTGGAGTGTGCTAGGAGCATGTTGAAAGGTAAGGATCTTTCAAATTGTTTTTGGGCTGAAGCATTGAATACTGTAGTTTATTTGAAAAATATGAGTCCTACAAGAAGTCTCGAGTTGAAAAATCCTTTTGAAGCATTATGTGGATTTAATCCTGTAGTAAAACATTTAAAAGTATTTGGGTCTAAAGCATTTGCCCACATTCCAAAGGAAGACAAAAGAAAACTAGATTCAAAAGCCATCAGATGTACCTTTATAGGGTATTTCTCACAATTTAGAGCTTATAGATTATTTAATCCCTTTACTCACAAGATCTTTGTTAGTAGAGATGTCATGTTCCATGAAATTTTTTTTGATGAAACTAATAAAAGCAATTTGGGATGGGATATTCCGTTCTTGGTGGAAGAAAGTGAAGCAATAGGTAAAAACCATGAGGAGTAGCAAAAGAAACAAGCAAAAAATTTAGATACAACAATCAAGGCGAGTCCTTCAAAGGAAACTCAAAACAGGTTGGAAGCTACACCAACACTCAAAATATCAAGTAGGAAGATTCAATTGCCTGCTAGATATAGGTAGAATGCCTTTATAACTAGTATGATGAATGTTTTTGAGCCTTCTATTTATAGAGAAGAAAATAAATGTAGTGAATGGAAAGCAGCTATGGAACAGGAGTATGAATCTTTTCTCAAAAATAACACTTGGGAGTTGGTTGAACTACCTGAAGGGAAACAAACTATAGGATGTAAATGGTTGTCTAAACCCAAGATTAATGTAGATGGAACCATAGATAATTTGAAGGCTATATTGGTAGCAAAGTGGTATTCACAAAAACAAGGTATTGACAATCAGGAAACCATTTCCCCCATAGCTAAACTAAACACTATCAGAATGATGATTGCTTTAGCTACTAATAAACACTGGATGATTCACCAACTAGATGTAAAATCTGCATTTTTAAATGGGGAATTGAAAGAGGGGGTTTATTTAGAGAAACCAGAGGGGTTTGTCCAGAAAGGGAAAGAACATTTAGTCTGTAGATTAAAGAAAGCTCTATATGGACTGAAACAGTTACCCAGGTCATGGTATGAAAATTTGATTCATTTTTTCTGCAACACAGTTACAACATAAGTAAAAACAACCTAATCTGTATACTGTGAAAGATGAAAAGGGGAGCATAGTGTTGATTTCTTTGTATGTAGATGATCTAATTATTACATGTGATGTTGTTGATCAAATCGAAGAAATCAAGTAGCAAATGTCACAAATGTTTGAAATGAAAGACCTTGGTGAATTGAGATACTATTTGGGTCTTGAGATCTAAAGAGATTCAGGACAAATTTTTTTGTCCCAGGGTAAGTCTGTCGGAGGTCTATTGGAAATATTCAGGATGGATCAGTTGCAAGGCTGCAGCAATACCAATATAGCAAAAAATTAAACTTCAGAGTGAGGGTGGCTCTAATAAGCACATGCGACACTTTATCGACAATTGGTTGGGAGTCTAATCTACTTAACCACTATTAGACCAGATTTGGCTAATGCAGTTAGTTTTCTAAGTCAATACATGTCCAAGCCATTTGAGAGTCATTGGAATGCAACAAAAGGTTTTTTAAAGTATCTACAAGGAATTGTAGATTATGGTATTATTTATACTGATTCTTCCGATTTTAGATTGACAGGATTTACAGATTTCGATTGGGCTGGAAATGTAGACGACAAAAGATCCATAACAGGTTATGCATTCAGCATTCAATCTAGGGTGATTGCATGGAGCAGTAAGAAACACAACACGGTTTCCTTGTCTTTAGCGGAAACAGAGTATCAAGGTATGTGCACAGCAATAAGCGAGGTAGTTTGGTTGCGGAGTCTTCTACAAGATGTCGGGGAATAACAAAAAGATTTAACAACAATCAGAGGTGACAATCAGAGCTCAATCAAACTTGCTAATAATCCGGTGTTTCACAATAACACTAAACATATTGATACAAAATTCCACTTTGTCAGAGAGAAAGTTCAATCTAACGAAATCCATATTGTATATTGTAAAACATGTGATAATTTTGCTGACAGTTTTACTAAGGATCTTGGCAAAATTAAGTTTGAAATATTTAGGGAGATGTTAGGCATATTTCTCAACCATTTCTCCATTAAGGGGGAGTGTTGAAAGGTAATGGAGAATCCTTAATTAGTGTGAGTTTGTTCACGAAACCTTAGGATAGGAATTTGTTTCTATTTCTTAGGGTATGGTTATAATTTCCCTATATCCATGTATGCTATATATTGATTAAGTTGTATTGAGAATGTAGAGCATTCTGCAAAGCCATACTCTCCTGATTCAAACTCTCTTTCGTAGAACCGACCGATGGATTTTTTATTTATCAATTCAAATATCACATTTTATTACTTATAAAAACATTATTATATTTCTTATTATTTAAAATATTATTCTCTCGATTATTATTAAATTTATAAAATATAAATATATATAAAGATTCTAAATTTATTTTATATATTAATTAATTTATATTAATTCTAAATTTAACCATTATTAAAATAAACAAATATTTGGAAATCAATCCTTTGTTACTATGCCAAAGAGTCTTTTTAGTATAGATCTATTTGATTTATTAAGAAATAAATATATCATTTAATTTACTTTTTACATTAACAAAATAAAAAAATCATGTTTTGGGAATATATATATATATATATATATATATATATATATTTTCAAGGTTTATATAAAAAATAAATATATCATTTAATTTACTTTTTACATTGACAAAAATCAAAAAATCATGTTTTAGGAATATATATATATATATAATAAAATATTTTGAAGATTTATATAAAAAAATTATATAAAATTTTCAGTTTTTTTTAATAGTTTAATAAAAAAACGGAGTTGTCTTTAGTGCGACTTTTTGAAGTTTCAGGTGCCGGAATCAGGTGAAAATTTTTGAGGTAAAATCTTAGTTTTTTTGTTATTCAAACTGATTTTTTGATTCTATATATGGATTCAGCACCCTCAAAAACCTCTAGGGCACTTCGATTCTGCAAAGTTATGAATCAAACTTCTCTTTTCAATAAATTCCTGCCAGAATTTAGAAAAATTACACCGTAAAAAGTCATCGTAAAAGCCTTCAAAAAATCGCACTAAAGACTACTCGTTAAAAAACACAAAATAAAAACACAAATTAATCTCATATAAAAATGTTCAAAGATTTACGTTCTCGGCACTTTGAAACACGTGGCCTCTCAATTATTACACAACAAAACTCAGACAAAAGAACATAGGGCTTCTGAAATTAGACTCGACGATACCGAACCCAACGCAAAATAGATATATATATATATGATTTTAAAATGGAAAAATCCAATTATAATTAATTGTAGATGGACCATCTGTCTACCACCATTCAAGTCAACGGTTACTATTTCAATTGAACAGAAGATGGACGCTCCTTCAACCTAACGGTTACCTATTTGACGGACTCAATCACCCATATCCAATTCCAATACGGATTTCAAATTTTTTCAGAACTATATATATATATATATTTAATGTATAAATGTTAAATTTGTTGTGAACCGTTAAAAAATAATGCATAAATGTTGGATATCCATTGCAAGTGATTTATTTGACCAGGACAATGATGGTCTATGTACACAATGACAAAATTTCTTCATTTTTGAAACAGTATAATGAGAGTCAGATAATGTTAATTTTATTTTCCAAAACAATAGGTGTTTATGGTTTTTAATAAATGCAATGATCATATATAAAAAAGAAAATTACTCTATGATATTAAAATTTTTTAAAATTATGATATTATGATAATTTTAAGAATGGAAAATTATTTTGATGTTTAAAAAATTGGTGAATCTCACTAGTCTTTAATATGGAAACTATAAAATGTTTATTGATGTATTCGTAAAATTATTCAAATTTATAATGATATATATTTTCTATAAGATATTGACGATGCTTAACTTAAAATAATTTTATATTGGAAAATTTGGGCGAATCATTTTTATAAAAAAATGGAAATTGACGAATTTTTTTTGGAAACCCCATTGAAAATTAACCCACTTGTGAATTTGATATTAGCCCCTAAAAGTTTCCATGAATCATCATCATATTATATTAAAAATAATTTTTTATTTTTTTTATTTAATATATAGTGAAGGTTTTACATATAAATAAATAAATATTTGAAACTATACATTAAAAGCTATTTTAGAAAATTATTTGAAATTTAAATAAAAAATTAGTTTTCATTGAGCTGTGAAATGTAAATTATAGATTGTAATTATAAAAGTACATAAAAATTTTATTTTTCATAGTAATGAATAATACCATAAGAATATAATATATTTAAATTTTTGTTTTAAAAAAAAATAAGATTAAACGTATTTTTTAATTAATTAAATTAATATAGTTTAATATATTTTAGTTTTTAAATAAGATAGCTGTTTGTAAATTGATTATTTAAACATATAACATAACCCCTCATGAAATCTTAACTATAATTTGGATAAAGGGAAAAACTCTAAGAACTCATAATCTTCATATGATTAAACCTTTAATGGAGTAGCTTTGGCCAAGGCAAGAGAAATTTGACCTATTCAAACACCATATTTAAATGGAGTCTCTTAGGGAAAGGCTAAATGAAGTTTCCTTGGGAAAGGTTGGAGAACTCTAGGCTATTTCAACACGAACGGATTGCCCAACTTTATACGAACGCATTGCCCAACTTTAATATTTCGAGTGAAACCAGTGGAAATAAAAATCGTTTTTTTCAAAAGAAACATTCCCAATATAGTGTATTTTGTATAAGAAATTGAATTAGTTTTTCGTAAGTGTTTGTTTCGTTTAGGGTGGAGAAAATGGAATGTGTTGTTTGTCCTATATTTAAGATTATTAGTAGAATCACTTTGGTTTTATTTATTTATAAATAATGTAAATATTGTCAATGTAATATAGTTAGAATAAATTTAAAAAAATTATAAATAGTTTGTTAAGTTAGTTAATTAATGAATTATAAATTCTTATTAATAGTTAGGAAATTTAACATAGTTAAAGTAAGTTTATTTTTATACAATTTGGTTTGAACATTGAATATTTACTTTTGAAATGATCATTTTCATAAATTCTGTAATTCTGGCTATTATTTTTCAAAATAATGATATTTTAACTTAATTTTTATATGCAACATTTTTGGTAAATGCTTCAATTCTAGTTTTTATTTGTTGAAATCATTTTGTTTTAACTGACCTTGAAAATTACATGAAAAGACACACTTCTCATAACAACCTACAAAAATTAGAGTGAAGGGAAATAATTTTTATTGTATTAAAACCAATATCAAAATTTCAAAATTTGAGTTTGTTGGTTTGAATTGATAGTAAATTTTAAAGAGTTAAATTATAAGTTACTTTATAAAGATATTATTATATTGATCGTGTTTAAAAGTGAATAAATATTTATAGTTTGCAAATTACAAGTATATAAAAAAATTGAAATGATAAGTATATAAAAATTTGAAATTTATGTTATATATTAATTAAGGTATTCTAACCTTATTCGTACTTTATTATTTTATTTAGTTACATCTAAATTTAAGAAAATGTATAATTCATTCAATTTTTAATAATACATTATTCAAACATATAATTTAAACAATGAAAATTACACATTATTGGTATAGAGAGACATAAGAGCATTGTAGATATATCTTAATTACATATTTTTCAAGCCCCAGAAAGCTTAAATCTCTTCATATATAATTTTTTTCCAATTTTTTCATTTAAAATGAGGTTTGTAAACTTGGCTATTGTAAATTCACCGATTAACAAGTTATTCATATTATATGTAAATTCATGTAAATTCCTAAGTTTATTAGTTAAAAAATTTCACATAATAAACCTAAATTCATATTTGTATAATTAGATTTCCATGTTGCAATTCTATTTTTTAAATAAATTTTATAAACAATCATTGTCATAAAATTGTTGAAATTATGATATTTAATTGAATTTCCATAAAAAAAAAAAAACTTTACTCATAAACTTGTTCAAAATTACTTGAGAAAAACCTACCTAAATTAAAATTACGAGAAACCATTTATATTTTATCATAATCAATTTCAAAATTTGAGCTAGTACGTTTTTTAAGGATTAAATTATAAATTAGATTATAAAAACTTTGTTATATTAATTATTTTTTAAAATAATAAATAATCAACCTTTAAATTATAAATATAAATATATAAAATTTCAAAATTAAATTATACATTAATTAATTTATTTTGATCTACTATTTAAGAATTATTAAAAAAAAACAAAGCTTTCTGATCTTTGTCTACTATGTTAAATATTATTTTGCATTATAAGTCAATTTGAAAAGCTTTTATAGATTTATTAAGCAATAAATATTTAAGATTACGTATCACATTGAGAATTAATCACATTTTCAAGGAAAAAAAAAATTTAAAATTATCTATCACATTAAGAATTGATCACATTTTCAAGAAAAATATCACGTTAAGAATTGATCAGATTTTCAAGAAAAAATATAACATAAAGTAGTTTAATGATTTATACCAAAAAACCACCGTCTTATGTTATTTAATCAAATAACAGAGAATAAAAATAAAAAGAACTACTCTCATAAACCATGAAAAATAAAAAATAAAAAAGCCCCATGGATTCAGATCCAATGACCGCCCAATTCTTCCGCACCTTTGACACAAGTCGCCTCCACCACTCAATTATACCGTATAGAATTAGAAAGGACCACACCAAGTAAAAATAAAAATAAAAAATAGAAATTTGATTAAAAAAAGAAAAACCTAATTATAATAAATGGACGTAAACAATAAGTGAACCTTTACTATTTCAAAGATAGATGGAAGGTGGACCATAAGTCAACCGTTACTATTTCAAAGAAACATATGATGGACGCTCCCTTAAGTCAATGGTATGTATTTCACCGACTTACCCATTAACATATGTATATCCAATTGACTATTGTAAACCTGTTTTGGGATTTTGGGAATTGATTTCTCAATGGGCGGGCTATCCGTCCTGGTATCCCCAGTCTCAGACTCAAGCATATGAATTTTGGGCTTCCAAGGGTATTGGGCTCAAAGCCTTGCCCTTCTACGTATGCTGGGAGGTATGGCGCTCCAGGAACTATATGCTGTTCAATGAGGGGAGCTGGCAGCCCCACAGGATGTACCGGCGGACTCTGGAATGGCTACAAACTCCTGATGCTCCGGATGAGAACATGAGGGACCTGTCCATCAGGTGTAGACCCCAGGAGGTCAACTTACCGGCACTCTTTTTTGATGGTGCACAGCAGGAGGGGGTCTGTGGCTGTGGCGCCTGGCTTATGTTGGAAAATGGGGAGCGCTACAACATCTGCTGGAATGGCGGCCCCGGCACTAACAACAAAGCTGAGCTACTTGCCCTATGGAGCGGTCTCCTTGTGGCTCTCCACCTTGGGATCCCTTGCATTGATATATATGGGGATTCACAGGTGGTTATTGGAGGTGTCTCGGGCAGGACCACTCTCCGAAGCCCTCATCTGTGTGGATGGGTCGAACGTATTACCCACCTTCTCTCTCAATTTCAGAGGACTGCCACCCACCATATATTCAGAGAGA
Source organism: Pinus albicaulis (assembly GCA_034641835.2). NCBI lineage: Eukaryota > Viridiplantae > Streptophyta > Pinopsida > Pinales > Pinaceae > Pinus > Pinus albicaulis. Next base: position 219,619,618 of record CM076583.1, read on the forward strand.
TGAACAGCAGGGCTGACAAACTCTCAAAACTTGGGCTGACACATGATTTTGGTCTCATCTCGGTCACATATATCAGCGATAACAGTGCCAAGACCTCCTACTCCTTCCCTTTGTAGGCTACTTCGGCTCTCGCATTATTTTTTGGGATGCTATGATAAGGTGCTCTCCCCTGCTCCTGTATTTTGTTGAGCTCACGATGCATGTCTGATCTTCCATCTTGCTCTATCATTTGGGGTACAGCGCCCTGACTTGGTTGTCTCTAGTATCCGCAATGATATCTTCTTTATGAGGTAACTGCTCTATGGTCTGTGTTATAATGTATTTTCAACGTTGGTATTTTTTTTCCCTCATACAGCGCCTCGATGCCAGTCGGTTCCTGGGCTCTGTCTGCTTTGATGAGCCAGTGTGTGACACACGACTTGATGCTATGGATCTTAATCTGCTGTATTGTTATCCTATGCCTGATCGGGAATTTCCTTTCTCCAATCCGAGACTGGCTATCTCCCCCTCAGCCGCTCTTGTAACTGGATGTTGGACTGTTTTGACCATGATTAATTCCAAAACAGCGATTTTTCTCTTGTTGAAAAAAAACGATTCATTTTCTCAATTCCTTGGATAATCCTTACATTTTCGATTTCAATTTTTTTTTAAAGCAACGATTCAATTATTGAATTCGTTATATCCAACGGTGCTTTCTTTGACGAGGGCGACGATGGTCTGCAACATTTCTCTTCTGATTATTATAATGAAGGTTATGTAATGTTAACCCTATTTTCCAGGAACATAATGGGTGTGCAACATTTCTCTTCTGATTAGTATAATGAAGGTTATGTAATGTTAACCCTATTTTCAAGGAACATAATGGATGTTTAATGTTGTAAGAAATACAATCTTATTATATTCCCAAAAATAACTAGAATTCTTATATGTTTGGATGGAGTAGATTTTATAATAAAATATAATTTAGTTGTAAAACGTAAGCTATTTTTTATTTAGTTGGGAAAAGTAAAATTTAAGTTGTAATTATAGAATCTACAATATATTTAATTTATATTTTGTATAGATATGAATGATATAATATAAACATATTGTTTTTAGAAAAAAATAATAAAAACAAAATAATATTAAACATATCATCTAATTTATGAAATTGTGATTTTCAAAGTTGTTTTTGAAAAATATAACAGAACCCCGAGGATGTTAACCATCAATTTTGAGGCCAAGTGAATAGATGTCAAACAACACAATCATTTCCATCCTTAAATTGTCTTTTCCCCAAATTTTTATTATGGGTATTCGTGCATATTCACTCACAGGCTAAATCTTCCTAGCAAGCAGTAGAAATAGAAATTTGAGAAAAATCTAGTAGAATATGGTCTAGAGCAACTCTGGTAGAGACCGGAGGGTAAGGATCTCGATATGACTGAAAGGTTTAATGGTTTATCATTGGTCCTAAAATGCATTGCCCATTGTTAGACAAACTTGAGATTCTGGTGTAATATGTTGAAATAAAAGTCTTTTCTCGTAGAAACCCTCTAGAGATCTTGTATTTTGTATTGTATATTTAATTTTTAGGGTTAAGAAAATTTGATGTGTTGTGTACTGAATATAGTTGATGATAAATAAAGGTTTGTTTTAGTTTCTTATAAATTTCAGCCATGGGACCCAAATGTAAATATTTTAAGGACGATTGTTGTATGGCTTCTAGAGAATTATAATGCAACACGTAAACGATGTCAGATATAGTTAGAACAAATTGTAATTTTTTTCAAAATAGTTAATTAAGTTCACTGATTAACAAATTTTTCATTTTAAAAGTAAATTCCTAAGTTTATTAGTTATGAAATGTAATTTCCTAAAAGTGAGTTTAGGTTTACATTTTCATAAGTAACATTTTTACTGACAAACTTTTTTCCTTCAAAATCTCATGAGAAGACAAGCATATGAGAAAAGCATAAGCAAATTGGAGAATATGAGAAAAACATATCCAAATTAAAGTTCAAGGAAACAATTTGTATTCTATCAAAATCAATTTCAAAATTTTGATACATGGTTTGAATCAACATTAACTTTAAAGAAATAAATTTATAAATTAACTTATAAAAACTTTATTATATTGATTGTTTTAAAAAATGAATAAATACTCACTATTTATAAATTATAAGCATATAAAAATTTTAAATTTAAATTATATATAAATCAGTTTAATTTAATCTTAAATTTAAAAATTATTAAAAGAAAGTAATTTTTAGAAGTATAAATTATTCCAATAAAATATGTCAAAAATCTTTTGTAAGTTCAAGATTTATTTGAGCACTATTGAATAGATTTATTTTATCAACGAATAAGTATACCATTTAAAATTAGGGTTCAAAATTAAGGTTTACATTGACCATTAATCAATGAAAAAAATTATAACATAAATAAATTTCAATATTTATACCCAAATATCAGTTTTTCCCTTAGTTTAATCAATTAAAACAAAAAGTAAAAAAAATAAAAAGTAAAAAAAATAAAAAGTATTACCATCGTAAAAATGTCGATGGATTTAGATCCAATAACAGGCAATTCTTCGAGCCCTCTGAAACAGGTGGCCTCCCGTTCTCGATTATTACACAATAAATGCCTTCTCAAACCAGAAAGTACGACAGCCAGCCTGTGTAGAGGAGGAAGATTTATTGAACGCAACAAAAAAAAATTAATTGAAAAAAAAACACCAATTGGAATGGATGAAGAATGGACAATCCTTCACCTCAACGGTTACTATTTCAAATGAATGGAGATCCTATTTCAAATGAACGGAGATCATTTCACTCAACGATTATCTATTTCTTGGAGTCACTAATAAGGATGGGTATATCCCATTCCAATAAGGATTTCAATTTTTTTCACAATTAATTTTTGAATGGATTTCAAATTTCTTCACAATTGATTTTTTGAATTTGTTTGATTTTTTTGAATTTGTTTGATAATTGTTAAATTATTTGTGTACTATTAAATAATAATTTATAAAGATGTTAGTGGGGTCTGTGGGGTCTTGGTTAAATGGCGATGAGGTGGGTTGTTATAGCACTCATCACAGGTTCAATTCTCTTCCTCGATTGGGGTGATCTATCTAGACATGTATCTCCACATATTGATGAAGATGAAAAAAAAGAGAAAATAAAGAAGAAATGAAAGATACTACGAAACTTACCAAAAAATATAAATCATAAAGGATGGCTATCTAATTGTATTGTTGTCTTTGATGAGGACAGTGATGGTCTATCTATGCAACTTGAGATCACAAAATTTCTCCATTTTCGGATTAGTATAATAAAAGTTATAGAATTTTAACTCTGCTTTTAAGGATAAATGATGCTTGTTTATTGCCTTTAATAAATAAAATGGTATTATATTTGAATTTTTTCAATTATGACATGTTTGGATTACGTCATTTTTTTTGTAAACTTAGTAGATCCTTTCTATTTTCTATTTATAAACAAAAAGCAGGTCACAAGATATAGCTTTACGCCTCAACCTGCACATAGGGATCTAGGTCTCTTGGTTGTCTTAATGAATTATAAGCCATCCAAAACATAAACACCTTGAGTCTATTTCTAACTGTCTTCAAGTAGCTAATATCAGTATTTGCACGCATAGACATAATATTAAAGTTAAAGCTATCTGCTAACATTTTCAAAAACTAAAACTAAAACAAACAATTCTCATTCAACAGAGAGAAGACGTTCAATCATTCATCATCTGACTCCATAGGAGTCGGGTCTTTCACGTTGGAGCCATTCATATCAACCTAGTCCATGGTTTGCAACTCCTTCTTGATTCCTCCCAAGCGAACACATTAATGGTGTTGGCGTAGGTTAATTTTCTTAATGGACCTATTGATATCAACTAAATTTGATGCAGCTTTAGGGTCACCCCAGCCTCTTGGACAAACACTATTGCCTTAACCAGAAGGCATTTCTGCAACCAATAAGTTTGAATTGAATGGAGTAATGAGATTCTCCATTGAGTATGAATAGGACCAGTGATGATCAGATTAAGTTCTTCCACAACACTTTCTTCTTCTTCCTCCTACTTGGCTCTTGCATGGCCCTCCCATCCATGGATTAGTGACTTGATATAACATGGTGTCCCATCATAATAAGTTTGAAATAAAATATACATGACTTCTTTTCCCGAATTCCTACCACGTTTGGCTGGAGGGGGCTTTGGAACCTTGTTTTTTCCTTTTTCCATTGCTTCATTTTTTGATGAATTTCCTTTCACCATTTTCTTGATAGTGCGGTCTTCAAGAAATTTTCTCAGTTGAAAGGATTTTCTTCAAAGACCTGTAACATTACAGAGCATGAAAACTTTAAAACATCTCGAATGAATTTGAAATTGACAAAGAGACCAAGCCTGACTTATTCCATCGGCAAATGGAGACTACAACTTTGAGAGACTTAGAAAATTCAACTTGCTGACAAAAATCCTATCATGGTTGGACCCACAACCTAGAGTAGACCCATACACCAGAGTATACCCATATGCCAAGGTAGACCCAAAAACCAGAGAAAGCCCGTTAACCAGATTTGAGGACAACACCCAAACTAGAATATTACCACTCGTATTCCATTTTCCCGCATTACCTACGACCCAAGAACCCCTTCCAAAGGTACTAACAGTGTAAAAATTAAAGAATAAACTAATTAATAACCAAAAGGTGACATCGGCTACATAACTGACCGTCTGAAAATGCAAAACTATATTCCCACCCTCAATAGAGGCACCCCTAACATTAATATCATTAGAATCCATACTGGAAATTTCCCACTTCTGGTGGTTCAAATTGGAAGGCAAGAGAGGAACATGGTGCCCAGAATGGGAAACATGCAAATTAAAACAGGGCCATGCCATGTCCATGCAGAATGCTGGCAGGTCCATACATCTCCACGACGAAAGAAAAATAAAAATGTAGGACATATTATTCAGACACATACCAATTGACAGCTTTCGTGATTAAGCAAAGAAGAATACTATCTAAGCCTACCGGAACTCCTACCAGAACCTATCTATCCATAGTGTAAGTGTATACTTCATGATAAATGATATTGCTAACCGTATATAGACATTTAATAAAAGTAACCTGAAGTCTAGAAGCATGTCGCATGATGATGTTATGAGGAGTTATTATACAACTCATGAAACATATTATAGAGTATCGAACTAGATAAATGAAATTGAGGAATGCCAGTAGCTTTCGTCGCGTAAAACGATACACTAAAATTCTTTTCATTGGTATGATGTATGGAGAATTGGGTACATAATAATAAAATGGTTCAGGTTGTGAAGTCCTCTAGAATCGACTGGCCTGTTTATAGGAATTATACGTGTGACAGTAACCAAACATGCACAAAATGGTGAACATGTAGGGAATAATAGAGTTGCAAATAATGACAAAAACTGTGTTAATAACCCGCTCCCATATAACCTGACGACATATATCTCAACTCCTTCCTGACAACCCACCTGACTCCGTGGGTTGTTCTGCATTATGCCTTAATGCGATCATAATTATCTGTGGGTGGATCCATCCGCACATCATCCTCGGCCTCGATGCGAATTCCTTGGCCTGTCTCTGCCACACACCCGCATCCCATCGTGATGACGTGTCTCTGGCATTGCCAGTTGGTACCTTGATCGAGGGATTGGATTATGACATTTTATAACAAAAATATTTTTTATTTAAGATTTCATATGCAAAGTTCCTTTCCATTTAGTTGTGAAAAGTAAATTTTAAATTGCAATTATATAACTAAAATTAAATTTAAATTTACAATATATTTATTTTTTCACATTGATGAATGATACAATGTGAATTTGATATATTTCTAATTACCTCTCTTTTTTTGTTAAAAACAAGTATGATTTTTAATTCATATAATTAGATGAATTAATATAGTATAATTTATTTTAGTTTCTAAATGAAATGGTAGTTTATAAATTGATCGCATAAAAATGTAACAAAAGCCCTTCCTGAGAACTTAACCATCCATTTTCACCTAAGTGAATATATGTTGGGGAAATTTTCATCCTCAAATTTCTTTAGAGGGCTCTCCAAATTTATACTCTACTCATTCTACATGGCGGCTCTACAGATTCACTCCATGTGAGACCTTCTAAGTAGGAAAGAGAATATATGCCTAGGATAACAAATGGGGAAGAAGCCCAAGACAACAACTTGGAATGGTTCTTCTAGAGTTTTAATGGCTCAACACTTGTTGTTCTTTTAACTAGGGTTGCTCTTAGATGGAATTAATGCGCAAAATTAATAAATTGGCAAAATCTTAATGCAGTCACATTGGGCAAGGGTAGATATTTCTAGGCTATTCCATGAACACTTCTAAAAAGCATTGCTTTGCTTATGTGGGACTTCATATTTCCAGTGGAATATTTTGGTAGAAGTCATTCAAGAAATCTTGTATTTTTCTTTGCAAATTGAATTATTTTTTCATAGATGTTTGTTTAGGGTGGAGAAAATATGATGTAGTGTGTACCCAATCTAGAATATGGGGAGTAAAGGCTTGTTTAGGGTGGAGAAAATATGATGTGATGTGTACCCGATATCTAACATGGGGAGTAAGAAAAATCACACTTGTTTTAGTTTCTTGTAAATATTATCCATAGCACCTAAATGTAAATATTATCAAGGATGATGATTGTAGGGCATCGACATAGGTACAGTTTAACATGTAACATAGGTAAGATATAGTTACTAGTTCAGTAATTAATAAAATTATGCATTTTGAATGTAAATTAGTAAGTTGATTAGTTAATAAATCTAACATAGTGGAGTTAATTTTTATATAATATTATTTTGAATGTTGCAATCTATCATGATATTTTAATTTAATTTCGGTAGATAACAACATTAGGGAGGAACATTTTTCCTTTTAAATAACATGAGAAGACACTCTAATTGGAGGCTCATTCTACAACTAAGTGTTAAGGGGATGTGTAAGTATGTCCTTCAGTCTTCATTCTAATGTAGGCGATATGCTATTCCTATTTAATTAGTTTTCCATATGAAAATAAATAAATAATTAAGGTTGTTTTCTTTGCACATGAAGATCTTTGATCCCTCTAGGCTCCTCTAGGTTCATGTTAGATCAATGGTTAAGATGCATCTTATAATTTGAATTGAATTTTTCTAATTCTAATTTTTAAATGAATTCCTAAAAATAATCATTTTCATAAAAATAGGAGATTAATAATTAATTTTTATAATATTTTAACTAAGTTTCCATAAAACAACATCTTTAATGAATCATGTTATTTTAACTCAATTTCCATTCACTTTTAATTGAGTTTTCGTAAAAAATTCTTTATTGCAAAACTTTTTTCTTTCAAAATAATGTGAGAAGACACTCTTATGAGAATAAAATAGGGAAATTATAGTTAAGGGAAACAATTTGGATTCTATCACAATCAAATTCAAAATTTATGTTAGTTGGTTTGAATCGACAATAAATTTTAAAGGATTACATTATAAATTAGCTTATAAAAAGATTATTTTATTGATTATTATTAAATAAATTATTCTATTGATTATTATTAAATTTATAAATTATAAGTATATACAAATTTTAAATTTAAGCTATAAGAATATTTTAATTTCAAATTTGATAGTTATTATAAGAAACAAATATTTGAAAGTGTAAATTATTCCAATCATTTGTTAGTATGTTAAAGTTTTTTTTGGTAGCAAAGGTCTATTTGAACATTCTTATATAGATTTACGAACAATTAAATATACCATTTAATGATATGGAATTTTAAATTTAATAACTAAATTATTTTTATTTTAAATTTAATAATTATAAAAAGAAGAAAATCTTTGAAAATGTAAATTATTCCAATTATTTGTTATTATGTCATTTTTTTCATTATAAATTTATTTGAACACTAAATGTATTAGCAATTAAATATACCATTAATTCTATAGTTTACATTGACCATTATAAAAATTTTAATGTTATAGTTTAGATTGACAATTAAAACTTTTTATTTAAAAAATATAACATAAAATACTTTCAAGTTCTATACCAAAACCTCTTAATAAAAAACACACACTAAAACTAAAAACACAATAGAAGGAGAATAAAAAGTGCGAGTCCCACCATCAACCAAAGATAAAAATGTCCATGATTGTAAAATGGAAAAAAAGGCCAATTATAATTAATGGTGGATGGACAATTCTTCAGCTCAGCCATATTGATGGTTAATATCCAATTCCAATAGTGATTTCAATTTTTAGTCCTTGCCACAGGCACGATGGTGTTGGGAAAGATACTGAGAGGGGGGGGGGGGGGGGGAGAGGTGAATCAGTATCTTGATCTGTCAATCAAATTTTTACTTTTCTTTTCTTAAAAACCCATACGCTACTTTACAGAACAAAACTAGCGTATATACGCAGATATCCTTAAGGAAACTCACGTATGCTCAGATATCTTATTATGCAGATAATTCTTATCTTAGATTATTGCATCATTCATTCATTAGATGTTTAGTAAGCAGTACACATGTGCAGTAAGAACAGAATAAATCAACACAAATAAGCATCACATATGAACACCAGGATTTTAGGTGGAAACCCAATTCGGGAGAAAACCACCACTGCTGTTGTCTCAGCCTTCAATATTTTATTACAAAGAAAACATCTTACAACCATGTACTGGCGCAGACTCATACTAGCATGCAGGCACCCACCTGCAGAAGGCTACAACCTTCTCTCGTTTACCAGCCTCTTCTGGAAGGGAGAAACTACCCCCTGCTCTCGTTTACCAGCTATCACTGGAAGGGAGCTACTACCCCCTTACTGAAGGCTTCGACCCTTAGCACCACTGCAGACCACGTTTCATCAATTTTCAAACTGGATCAAACAGCTTCAACACAACGCTCCACTTATCAACAAACATACTTTGACCATTGCTTCCAACAGAACAGTGAAACCACTGTAACCAGAATATCAAATATAACCCAGACTTCAAAATAGATATGCAGAAACACATTCAACCTTGAGAAACCATTAGATTAAATACCATACGCGCTTTTATTTAATCAGACCCGCGTATATACGTGTTTTTCATGAAGCGAACCTGCGCATACATCTGTGCATTTTTCAGAATAACCCTAACTTCCCATACGCGCCTTTGTTTAAAATGATCCGCATATACACGCGCTTTTTATGAAATGAACCTGCGTATAGATCTATAAAAGATAATCTTTGCAGAACAGACCAGATCTATGAACTTACCCATATTTTTTCAATTTCTTCAACAGATTTGCGCCAGGTCTTCAATACTTCTTTTCAGATCATCCTAGAGATTCATCATTTCCAGATCTAGAGATTTTGAACCTTCATCATATTCATAGGTGCATCATAGATTCAAATCTATAGATTAAGAACAGAGTTCAACCATACAGATAAACTTCAGAGTGAAGTAATCATTAAAGCCCAGACACTTGCACACCCTTGCACAATGATCTTCTTCTCCTTATATAGATTATCCTTTTTCAATACCATGAGCCAAAACCACACCACTTCCGATGGTATTCCTGGATGAGATCAAATAGATAATCCAACACTCAATACAATGGGTCAATACCATGGTAAATTCCCTTGGTTTTATCAATTTAGAGCGCAATTAGGCATACGCGACTTGGCACGTACTTTTCCACGTACATACTCGAATTCTCCTCAACAAACCCGCGTATGCTTTGTGACATACCTTGTTTAACATTATCCATCAAGAAGGTTCCAACAATCTTCCCCTTACTTCATCAAGTATGTTCCCATCAAGTGCAGCTTCATCAAATAGGTTGCGATCAACTTTATCAAGTAGGTTGCCATCAAGGACAATGCCATATTGCCAACAATCTCCCCCTTTGGACTTGATGGCAACCATGATGGTGTTTGATCATCACAACAAATAGATACAATGATTATAACCATTATGCAGACACCATGATATTCTCCCCCTATTCAAACATATTCAAACACCATGATATTATCCCCCTATTCAAACATATTCAAACACCATGTTACTCTCCCCCTTTGACATCAAGGGCAAAGGGCGGATCAAAACCAAGACACGGTTTTGCTTCCCTTGTATAAAGAAGAGCTTTGTAGAACTGATGTGTACTGAAGTTACCATGCTCCCCCTGAGTTCATGCTGAAACTTTAAACATATTTTTCAATGAAGTAAATGACTCTTCCTATCACCAAGGACTCATACTTACATCAATGATCCAACCAAGTGGATTTTCAAATATGACTCAAGTGCCCAACCAAGTGGGTTACATAATTTGACTCATCTACCCAACCAAGTGGGTGTACAAATTTGATCAAGTCCTTACATGACTGAATATTACAATTCATCAAATTACAAATATGGCTTTTTATAACCAATAACAAAAGACCTCAAGAGAGAGATCATATTTCAGAACCATCATAATGCCAACAATGCATTGCGCTTAGCAAGGCTAATGCTCCCCCTGAAATTGTGCTCCTGTTCTTGAGCCATCTCATTGCTTTCCGTTACAGAAAATCATACGCTTCTGTCTCCATTGGAACTCGCGTGTATACGCGACTTTGCTTCATGAAACCCGCGTATGGAAAGTGAAAAACTGAAAATTTCACACTCCTTCTTCTCCCCCTGAATTTGTACCACCTGTACATGTCTTCTTTTGTCACATCAGATGTATTGTCAGAAATAAACATAACCAGAATTACCAAAACCAACCATGGGAATTATCATACATTGCTCCCCCTGAACACTTTCAAAAACCAATCATCAAGGCATATTTACCCAATATCAGAGAATGAAACAGAAATATAAGAGCTGAAACATCATCAGAGATACTATACAGCATCAGAGATACCAAATAGTACTGCAGCTGTGCTGAAAAATGCTGACCCAAAACAAAAAATTTCAGCAACTAACCATACACAGTTTTCTGTGTATAAACCCGCGTATATACGCGACTGTCGTTCAGGAAACCCGCATATCGAATTTAATCTTCTAAATTTAAGAAGTTCTAATTTTCTGCAAGGCAGAGACTTCTCCCAGCTTCTGTTTGAGATATTCGAACGCTTCCCTGGGCAGAGGTTTGGTAAATATATCAGCAACTTGTTCTTTGGAGGGAACACACTCCAACTTCACCTTTTGTTCAAGCACTTGTTCACGTAAGAAGTGATACTTGATGGGAATGTGCTTGGTCTTAGAATGCATAACAAGATTCTTTGAGATACTGATGGCGCTTGTATTATCACACATAATGGAGATAGGAGGTGAACATTTGATTTGAAAATCTTGTAAGGTTTGCATCATCCAAAGAATTTGAGTGCAACATGATGTGGCAACCACATATTCTGCTTCTGCTGCAGATAAGGCAATAGATTTTTGCTTCTTGCTGAACCAAGATACTAACCGGGGCCCCATATAGAATGCACCACCACTATTGCTTTTCCGATCATCAACACTTCCAACCCAATCTGCATCAGTGTAAGCATTAAGAGTAAGATCAACATTCTTTGGATACCATAGTCCAAAGTCTTGAGTTCCTTGTAGATATTTGAATATTATTTTGACAACCTGAAGGTGAGACTCTTTTGGATTAGCTTGGAATCGTCCAACAATCCCAACTGCATGCATAATATCTGGTCTAGTCCCAGTGAGATATAGAAGACTTCCGATCATAGATCTGTATTCTGGTTGATTCACCGTGGGAGAATCATCATGAGAACTGAGATTACATCCGGTTATCATTCTTGTACTTACAGGTTTTCATTCTTCCATGCCATACTTCTTCAAAATTTGCTTAAGGTATTTTGCTTGTGATAAGAATATACCATCTGTAGTTTGATGCACTTGCAAGCCAAGAAAGAATGTTAGTTCCCCAAGTAACGACATTTCAAATTCTCGTTGCATGACAGAAGAAAATTTCTGACTCAGATTCTTCACTACTTCCAAAAATGATGTCATCAACATATACAACCACAATCAATAGTTTATCATTTTCAATTTTTGTGTATAAGTTGCTATCAGCAGACCCCTTTGAAAATCCTTGTTGATGAAGATATTTGTCAAGACGATAATACCATGCCCTTGGAGCTTGTTTGAGACCATATAGAGCCTTTTAAGTCTACAAACAAGATTTTCATCATTTCCCAAAATGAATCCTTCTGGTTGTTCTATATAAACTTCTTCTTCTAGATCACCATTGAGAAATGCATATTTAACATCCATTTGATAAACTTTGATTTGTTGAAAACTTGAAAAAGCAAGAAACATTCTTATGGCTTCAAGTCTAGCTATAGGAGAAAAAGTTTCTTCAAAGTCTATACCTTCTTGTTGAGTATACCCCTTGCAAACAAGTCTAGCTTTGTTTCTTACAACATCCCCATTATCATTTAACTTGTTTTTGAATATCCATTTAGTTCCAATGACATTTTTGTTATGAGGTCTTGGTACTAATTCCCAAGTATGATTCTTTTCAATTTGATCCAGCTCTTCATTCATGGCTTGAACCCAACATTCATCTTTGCTAGCTTCACTGACGTTGTGTGGTTCAATAGTGGATAGAAATGCCAGATAGATAGAAGATCCCATAAGAGTCCTTCTTGTTTGTACACATGTTCCCTTATCTCCCAAAATTTGAGATTCTGGATGATTCTTTTGAACATATCTGGATGGAGCTTTTTCAGATAAATCATCTTCAGGTTCTTCATTGGGTTCATTGTCTATATCATTGCTATTTGATGTAGAAGGACATAAGTCACCATCGTCTTCATTTGTTATTTGTTTTTCTTCCTTTGGGGCTGCAGGAGACTCATCAATAACAACATCAATACATTCAACAATCTTCCAAAGTCTTTTATTGTAACATTTATATGCTCTACTCCTAGAGGAGTACCCAAGAAGTATTCCTTCATCTGATCTAGGTTCAAACTTGCCAAGTTTTTCATCATTATTTTTGATAAAGCATTTGCTTCCAAAAACTCTAAAATGCTTCACAGTGGGAGGATTACCATACCAGAGTTCATATGGCGTTTTATCACTATTTACACGAACATGTGCCTTGTTAAGAATATTTACCGCTATATGTGTTGCTTCTCCCCAAAAAGTGTTGGGTTTTCTGGAATCATCAAGCATAGATCTAGCCATTTGTTGAACCGTTCTATTCATTCTTTCTGCTACGCCATTTTTTTGTTGAGTGCCAGCTACAGAAAACTGTCTTTTTATTCCATGTTGTTCACAAAATTCAAGGAATTCATCTGATGTATATTCTCCTCCTCGATTAGATCTAAGACACTTTATTTTTAGATCTAATTTATTTTCAACCAGTGCCTTGAAGACCTGAAATTTCTCAAATGCTTCATCTTTGTGTTTAATCAACCCAATCCAACACATTCTAGAGAAATCATCAATAAATAAGATATAGTATTCTTCACCACGTGGTGAATTTTTCCTCATAGGTCCACATATGTCAGTATGAATGAGTTCAAGAGGCTTACTTGATGATCCTTCCTTGGCATTAAATTGCACTCTGGTTTTCTTACCGAATTGACATGATTTGCATATGATAATTTCAGGTAGAGTAATATTGGAAAGACCACGAATAACATTAAGTCTGCTTGATTTGTTGATTTGAGAAAAGCTTAGATGCCCCAACCTTCTATGCCATAGCCAGTTTTCTGAAGTTTTACTCAAGTAACATTGATCTTTGCAGTTCTTCAATACATACAGGTTGCTTGGAGTTCTCTTTCCTTTTATAATTGTTTTACCTGTATCAAGATCACGAACCACACATTCTTTTGAACTAAAGACAACTTCAGTTCCTTGATCACACATTTGACTTACACTTAACAGGTTATGCCTTAATCCATCCACATACATGAAATCATTAGCCTTCACCTTTTCTCTTAGAAACATAGACCCTTTTCCTTTAATTACAGCAGGAGTATCATTTCCAAAAGTGACCTTCTTTTCCTTTTCTAGAGCACTATATGCACAAAGTTTGTTTTTGTCACCTGTCATGTGTCTTGAGCATCCACTATCAATGTACCATTAATTTTCTTCAGCTTCTGCAAATAACGCTATGCCACAATTTTCAACCTGCAATTCCTTCTTTTTCCATACCTTGGATTTTGAAGGAAGATGCTCTTTTGGCTGAACTTTGCTCCTGCATTCAGATTCTTCATGGCCAAAGTTATTGCAATAAGCACATTCAACTTCATTTAGAAGAGGAGAAAATTTGTTATATGTATTCTTCTTTGTGCCAATATCAATCCTTTTCTTTCTTGCTTCTCTTTTCATGATGGTTTTATATGCAACACATTGAACAGATTTATGACCAAAATTGTGACATGAGAAACATTGTCCATTGAAGAAGAAATTTCTGCGATCATGAAATCTTATACTCGAATTGACCTGTTGATTGGTGTTTCTTTGAAAGGTATTCATGTTAGTGTTCTTTGAATTGAGATGGTCATGCTTTACCTATAAAGATTCTTTATTCCCTTGCTGAGTGGCAGAATGTTGTATGTTGGTTGTAGCTGCTTTTAGATAATTTGGTGCTGAAGCCTGAGAAGATTCTCTGATATATCCAAGACCTGTCTTTATAAGAGGAGAACGTTGTACCTTGATAATCTCATCTAAGGTTTCAGATCCTTTAGAAAATCTAAGATTTAGAGTCTTTACTTTCTCAAGTTCTTTTCTTAGACTTACTACTTCACATTCTAATTTTTCATTGTGTTTCTTCGCTTCTTCATTCTGCATTTTCAGAGTCTCTATGATTATTTTACTTTCTTCCAAGAATATTTTGAGTTGACTGTTTTGATCAAGAAAATCATTGTCATCTAGAGCATCCGTAAAAGCATCCTTTTCGTCTCTAGAATTATTTTCAAATGCCATGAGAAGTCTAAGATCTTGTTCACATTCTTCCTCACTATCAGATAACCCATCACTATCTTCATTTGTATAGTAGCTTTTCTTAGTGCTAGACCGATTCTTATTTCTTCTTGCTACTTCCTTCTCTTTTCAGATGTTTCTTTATAAGGACACTTAGCAGCATAATGACCAACTCTTCCACAATCAAAACATTTGAAAGGAAGCTTACCTCTGAACCGTCTGTGCCAAGTTGAAGTTTCTTTACAAAATTAACCTCATCTTCTTCTGAGATATATCCTGATCCTTCTTCTTCTTTTCCTTTTGTAGAAGCTCTAAAGACGACTTTTTTGACTTCAAATGGTCCTCCGCTTCTCATTTCATAAGCAGTCAGTATGCTATGAAGTTGCACCACAATAAGATTTTGAAGATCCTGTTTTTCTTCAAGGGCAGAAACTTTTGATTCAAATTTTGCCGTTAGTAGATTTGGTAGATACAAAGTTTTCCTCAGCCAAGTCACATAGGCTCCTGGACTTCTCTGGCTGATCATGCAGTCTTGTTACTATTAAGACACTCTAAAAATAAATGGAAATACTCTCATTACTATGCATCTTTAAATTTTCATATTCAATTCTCGAGTTTGGAGTTTTGCACCTTTACCTTTGCAAGTCCTTCATAACTTAAAATGATTTTGTCCCATATTTACTTTGTTGTATTCATGCATGACTTCAGAAAATTCGGATTCGTTGAACTTCCCAATAGAGCATTAACCGCCTTTGCATTTGTTTCATAATTCTTCTTTTCTATTGAATCTTGTTGATGCTGAGTGGATATTGATGTCTCCTTGTATTGGCCCATATGCCTCCCCGGGCGAAGATAAGATCTCAGCCTTGTTTCCCGAATATTAAATTGTTTTCGTTAAGAGCGGAGGAGCTGATAGATGCTAATCGCTCTTAGGCGTTGCTCATCTTGCTTGATCTTCATTCTAGCGGCTAAGCTTTTTCAGAAGGACCTGCTCTGATACCAATTGTTGGGAAAGATACTGAGAGGGGGGGGGGGGGGGGGTGAATCAGTATCTTGATCTATCAATCAACTTTTTAGTTTTATTTTCTTAAAAAGCCATACGCTACTTTACAGAATAAAACTAGCGTATATACGTGGATATCCTTAAGGAAACTCGTGTATGCTCAGATCTCTTATTATGCAGATAATTCTTATCTTAGATTATTGCATCATTCATTCATTAGATGTTCAGTAAGCAGTAGACATGTGCAGTAAGAACAGAATAAATCAACACACATAAACATCACATATGAACACCAGGATTTTAGGTGGAAACCCAATTCGGGAGAAAACCACCGTTTCCATTGTCTCAGCCTTCAATATTTTATTATAAACAAAACATCTTACAACCATGTATTGGCGCAGACTCATACCAGCACGTAGGCACCCACCTGCAGAAGACTACAACCTTTTCTCGTTTACCAGCCTCTTCTGGAAGGGAGAAACTACCCCCTGCTCTCGTTTACCAGCTATCACTGGAAGGGAGCTACTACCCCCTTACTGAAGGCTTCGACCCTCAGCACCACTGCAGACCACGTTTCATCAATTTTCAAACTAGATCAAACAGCTTCAACACAACCCTCCACTTATCAACAAACATACTTTGACCATTGCTTCCAACAGAACAGTGAAACCACTGTAACCAAAATATCAGAGATAACCCAGACTTCAGAATAGATATGCAGAAACACATTCAACCTTGAGCAACCATTAGATCAGATACCATACACGCTTTTATTTAATCAGACCCATGTATATACGTGTTTTTCATGAAGCGAACCCGCGTATACATCTATGCATTTTTCAGAATAACCCTAACTTACCATACGCGCCTTTGTTTAAAAAGATCCGCGTATACATGCGCTTTTTATGAAATGAACCTGCGTATAGATCTATAAAAGATAATCTTTGCAGAACAGACTAGATCTATGAACTTACCTAGATTTCTTCAATTTCTTCAACAGATTTGCGCCAGGTCTTCAATACTTCTTTTCAGATCATCCTAGAGATTCATCATTTCTAGATCTAGAGATTTTGAACCTTCATCATATTCATAGGTGCATCATAGATTCAGATCTATAGATTAAGAACAGAGTTCAACCATACAGATAAACTTCAGAGTGAAGTATTCATTAAAGCCCAGACACTTGCACACCCTTGCACAATGATCTTCTTCTCCTTATATAGATTATCCTTTCTCAATACCATGAGCCAAAACCACACCACTTCCGATGGTATTCCTGGACGGGATCAAATAGATAATCCAGCGCTCAATACAATGGGTCAATACCATGGTAAAGTCCCTTGGTTTTATGAATTTAGAGCGCAATTAGGCATACGCGACTTGGCACGTACTTTTCCGTGTACATACACGACTTCTCCTCAACAAACCCGCGTATGCTTTGTGACATACCTTGTTTAACATTATCCATCAAGCAGGCTCCAACAATCTTCCCCTTACTTCATCAAGTATGTTCCCATCAAGTGCAACTTCATCAGATAGGTTGCCATCAACTTTATCAAGTAGGTTTCCATCAACTTTATGAAGTAGGTTGCCATCAAGGACAACGCCATATTGCCAACAGATGGGGACTATTGTAATTTCCTAAGGCGATGCTAGCATTAGTTAAAGTTGTTTTTAGTCCCTGTTTTTAGTGTTTAACCAATGTTTTGGGAGCACATTAATTCGTGATCTTGTATAAAAAAATATAAACAATCTTTTATAAAATGTTCTTTGACACACATCAATTCACCATTTTATTGGCCTCTTCCCAAGGAGAGGAGGCAAAAACATAGGTTAAATATGATTTTGGTTTCTGAATTTGAAACTTAGCGAAACTAACGCTAGCATTAGTTTAGGCTTAGGCTTAGCATTATAGTTTAGCTTGTATATACCATGTATGTCTTATAATAAGCACCTTCGCTATGCTAGCTACCTTAGACCACATGGCCGATGCATGGCTACCCTAGACCACATGGGGGATGCATGGCACTAGCGGTTGCATGTTAAACTAAAAGCCCTTTCACTATATCTCTCATACCTGGTTATTCATCTATGAATATCACCTCGTTATTCATTTGCTCTATCTTCACTGTGAAACCGAAAGCCCTTTCACTATTACTTTCAAACCTGTTTATTCATCTGTTCATGGGCTTATTACTGCTTCATCTTGCTCCACTTCATATCATATTCAATATCTGTATGAAGGCACCACTTCATCTCATATTCAATAGTTGTATGCAGGTAGGTATGCAGGAAGGAAACACCTTACTATCATGTGTTGTGTTACTTCAGGTCGACCTTGTCCATCCAGAGCAACCTCAAATGATAACTGGCCATGGATTCTCATCTTGTGCTCTATATCTCTTTGTATATGGCTATGTTAACTATTTTTATTTCTTTTCCTCTATACATATCTTTGCGCCTAGATATGCAGTTAGTGATGTTGGTGGTGAGTCTATTCGGTCAACAAGAAAATCTCAAACGACTACTTCTCCTGATACTGGTATTGCTACTGCTGGAGGATATGAAACAGTCTCCTCATGTTGGTACGATTTCTGGTGGAGGATATGAAACTATAAGGTATGCCGCACCTATGAGCCAACACCACCTTATCACTTTGGATTTTTCCACTTCAAAGCCTCCTTCTTCGGTTGCTGAGCTTGAGAGTCCTCCTTACTTTCATATTCCATCCTCCTTATACAACTTCTTGCTCCTTTTCCAGTGCTCCTTCCTCGAATGCGGGTGAATTAGTTGGCAGAAACTGCTCAATTCTACCTTAGAAATGTCATTTTTCATTCAATTTGCTCCCCCACTTTCCAAACTTGAATTCCCCGGAGCTTGTTTTGTGTCGATTGTGTCATTTCTATTTCCATTCCTTGTTGATTTCATGCAATAGTATTTATTGGGTAGTAGACTAGAGTGATACCTATCTAACAATATGTTAGTGATTATATCTTATTGGTACCTATTCTGACGGGGATATAACCACTCTTCTCGTATACTTATAAAGGTTTGTTTTTAGGACCCGTGCAATAAGAAGTTGATGCATAAGTAGCATAACAGTAAGCAGAGGCATAGATCATAGATCCAGATTGGAATTGCATCTTCCATTATCTCATAATTGTGTCTGCCATGATCAACAACACAACCCACCTGGACAAATTCTGAAGCAACTATTATTATTGTGGTTTTGAAGTCTCACCATGTGGTTGTCTTCGTCGGAGGAATGAAGACAATTTTCATTTTTTTTTCTGGCCACGTGATTGTCTATTTATGCACTTCATAGACGTGTGTTCACAAAGGCAGATCACCTATGAAGACAAGTTTCATTTTTTTCTGGCCACGTGTTCACAAAGGTAGCTCACCTTGATACATGCGAACAAATTGAAATCTAAAACCAGTGACAAAGTCAGGTCACCTTGATACATGCAAACAAAGTGAAATCTAAAACTAGTGACAAAGTCGGATCACCTTGATACATGAGAAAAAAATGAAATCTAAAACCAGTTGTCATGCCATTTTCACTTGGAATCTAAAACCAATTGTCACGCCATTGTCGCTTAGAGGGTATGGTGGACTTTGCTGCCACTATATTTTTCCATTTTTCGTTTCTAGGGTCAATTATTGAGGAGGCAGGGACTAGCTGCTTGTAGCCCCTCTTGTTTTCACAACGATTCATTCATGGATAATTGTTAAATTTGTTGTGAAGTGTTAAAAAATTACGTATAAAAGGTCTTTATCTAGAGTTAAAATTTCTCCACTTTTGGATTAGTATAATGAGTGTTAGATAATGTCAATTATATTTTCCAAAAACATAATGGGTTATTTCTTTTAATAAATACAATGATTTTATATCAATAAAAAAATGACGATATTATATTAAATAAAATTTAAATTATGATATTATATTACAAAAATTGAATTCGAAGATTTTATAAAATAAAAATTATTGAAAATTATGCATGAAAAGTTATTTTAAAAATTTATCTGAAATTGTAAATAGAAATACAGTTTTCATTGAGGTGTGAAAATTAAAATATAATTCTTAGTTATAAAAACAATTTGTCTTTAGCGCGACTTTTTGGAACCTATTATTAGGAATTTGGCTTTTGTGATCCATAAATTGTGTATAAGAATTTTCAGTGAAAATCACATGTAAGAAAATTTCGTTGACACGTTTCGAACCAGCCAGTGTGGTTCATCATCACAACAAGATGAGAAATCTGATCAAGAAACATGTTTAAATAGATAAGGACAGCTCCAACTAGCCATTGAAAAAACGACTTGTTTCACTGGAAGGTGAAAATAGAATAAATTTTGTCATATTTTATTATTTTTAATGCTATTCTATTTTTTAATTAAATTATATTTTAATTTTAATTTTAATATATTTGAATATAATCTAATATTAATACTTTATCAATAATTTAATATTAATAAGATACGGAAACCCTAACAACCTCTGCAACTTTGCTGAACTCTGTCGGCGCCTGCTATTCCAAGCAGAGAAGCTCTACACACGAGCATGGCGACGGCAACGGGGGGAGGCAATCAGCTTCCCCATGCAATTGAAGAAGGAATCGATGGGATACCCAATCAAAGCGAAACCGATACTAGCAATAAGCAGGAGACTGATGCGTCTCAGAAGCCGACCTCTGGGAAACAATCGGATGCGCCAACTGCCACTTCCTCCACATGCAAGACCATAGCTCTAGACATACCCAAAATCGACTTGCCAAGTCATCGTATAAATGCCAGAATTCAGTACATGAGGGATCACAACCTCATTGGGAAATTCATTGGTTTTTGGCTGACTGAAAAAACGCTACAAGGATGGATTGCTTCCAAATGGAAGCCCAAAGGACATGTTACTCTACAATTGGGACCAAAAGGCTTCTTCACAACTATATTTATCTACATCGAGGATAGAAATAAGGTAATGGATGAAGGCCCATATTTTTTCAACTCGGCTGGGTTATATCTCAGGAAATAGGTCGAAATATTCAACCCAGATAAAGAAAATTTCAATTGGGCACCTGTATGGATTCGTCGATACTCGCTGCCACTTGAATATTGGGATGAGGATTCACTTCAGGATATTGGAAGGGGGTTAGGAGAGTTTATAAAGATATAAGAAGAGACCAAGCTCTGAAGATACACCTCCTATGCAAGAATATGTGTTTACATGCATCTGAACAAAGCCCTACCAGACGCAATAAGTTTATTTCATGATGATTTCGAATGGATTCAACCTCTTGACTACGAATATGTTCCATTTCGTTGCAGAAGGTGCCATGCCCATGGAAATCTCTTCAGATATTTCCCACTAAATGCTAAATCCCTGAACAAAGAAGCTGAAGACAATATGGAAGCAGATGGGTTCACTAAAGTACCTACTCGAAGAAGACATAATAAGAAATCCTCCTCTTCAGGGAAAAAACCTAACACTCTAGCCAATACCCCTTCCACCAGTAATAGCTTTTCCCTACTTGCTCAATCCTACCCTCAGAATAATTCTTCCCCGACCTCCCTCAATCCCTCCTCCCCTTCCTCTACCCCCGCGATTCAGCCCAACCCTCAAACCCCTACACCTTCCCAGACTAAGCCGCAGGATGCTGTTCTCTCTGATTCCAATCCCACTTCAGCAAAAAAGCAGGTGACTTGGAACCCTATCCTCATCGATCTGGATTGGCAACCATCTAACCCTAGTCAGGCTAATAAAGAAATTCCAAAAAATAATCAGCTTACCCTCATGGAAGAAGATTCAGAGGGCTTTGACCTTGGAGAACTGGATCTCTTGGGTCTAGAAGATGCTTGCATAAGAAAAGAATTTGACAAGATCAATCCTCGACAAATTGAGTCACTTGAAATGGCCCTCTCTAAAGTTCAACAACAAAAGAAATTGGGTATTTAGCCAGGCAGCCATTGGGATAGCTTGAAAGTAATAAAAGAAACCAAGAAGAGAGGTAGAAAACCAGATTGGCAACACACCATCACTTTGGGCGAGATGCTAGTGGAGTCAGGGCGATACCCCAAGTTAACTCGGTTCTTCAAACCGCTAGTAAACAGTTCCCCATGAAGCTTGTCTCATGGATTGTGAGAGGGCTTAACAGCCCAGGCAAGTACAGGATGATCAAGAACATGATGCGAAAAGAGAAACCTCAAATCCTCTTTCTTCAGGAAACCAAATGCAATAGTGAAATGCTAGGCTCAATCTTATCAAAAGCTTGGCCCAGCTGTAGCTCGGTGGTAGTGGATGCCTCAGGCTTCTCTGGAGGACTTGCAGTTGCCTGGGATATTTAAACCATAAGGCTAACAGACTTCCATGCTGCGCACAACCTTATTCAAGCTACTTTCCATCCTATTGGAACCAACATACATGGGCATCTTTCCAATGTCTATTTTCCTCAGGACCAGGTTAGCAAGATAGCGCTTTTAAACACTTTGGAAATTCTAAATTCTAATAGATCCCATCCCCTGTGGATTATTGGAGGGGACTTCAACATGATCACCAGAATGGATGAAAAATATAGAGGAAGGACAAGATTGGATCCGGAATGCTCCTACTTCAAAAACTTCATCAACAACAATTGGCTTATAGACATTCCTTTCTCTAATTGCATTTTTACCTAGAACAATAGAAGAGTGGGAGGTCAGCAGATCGCATCAAAACTAGATAGATTTCTCATTTCAGATAATGCCATTCATGTGGGAGGGGACATCACTGGCTCAATACTCCCTCTAGTTGGCTCAGACCACTGGCCTATTCTAATTCAATGGTAAAATATAGGATCCCATCTAAAGCGACCTTTCAAATTTGAAGCTTTCTGGCTTACTCATCCGTCCTTCAAAGAAATGGTTTACGTTGTATGGAGGAGTTTTGTCCCACCAAATGGTTAAAAAATGTACTAGTTTCAACAAAAGCTCAAGTTCCTCAAAATTCATATCAAAAATTGGAATCAGACAGTCTTTGGGAACATATTTCAAGAAAAGAAAATCCTTGAGCAGAAAATGGCTGAGGTTCAAGAGGAAATTTACTAATGAGGGAATAACAGAGACTCTTGCTTCCAATGAGCAGGACCTTCAGAAGCAGTTGGAGGACAAATACAAACAAGAGGAAGTTCTCTGGAGGAAAAAATCAAGAATTCGTTGGCTAAAGGAGGGAGAAAGAAATACTAAATTCTTTCACAACTCCACTATTCAAAGAAGAATGCAAAATCGAATCAGCCATATCACTAGTCAACAAGGGGAACAGATGAAGAAGCATGAAGACATGGAACAGGAGCTCTTGGAATACTTTAAAGGCATCCAACAAGAACCTCTGGTCAATAGACAACAGGCTATAGATCAAATCACGCAGTTGATCCCCAAATTGATCACGACTGAGCATAGTCAAATGTTACTATGCCCAGTATCTCTCCAGGAGGTTGAATCTGCTATGGTGCAGTTTAAGGTTGGTAAAGCTCCGAGCCCAAATGTTTTTACCTCTAAATTCTTTCATTATTTCTGGGAACTTATCAAACATGAAGTTTGGCAGATTGTAGA
Source organism: Pinus albicaulis (assembly GCA_034641835.2). Taxonomy (NCBI): domain Eukaryota; kingdom Viridiplantae; phylum Streptophyta; class Pinopsida; order Pinales; family Pinaceae; genus Pinus; species Pinus albicaulis. The sequence goes on from CM076583.1 coordinate 219,643,162, forward strand.
GTAATCAAGAACCACACATTGGCTCCTACCCTCTCTTAATGCTACCTTCATTTTGCTGATTCCAAAAGAGGAGCAACCAAGTAAGCCAGAAAAATTCAGGCCTATTTCTCTCTGTAACATGATTTACAAAGTTATCTCCAAAGTTATAGCCAATAGGCTTAAACCCCTCCTGCCGCTTCTCATCTCGCCAGAGCAGACAGGCTATGTTGAAGGTCGAAAAATATTGGATGGTATAATTTTAACTCATGAGATTATACACTCCTTAAAATTCTGCAAGAAGCTAGGTATGCTCCTCAAGATCGATCTCTCCAATGCCTTTGACAAATTGAATTGGAACTACATTCAGCAAATTTTAAGGGCTTTCGGTTTTGATCAAATGTGGATAAGATGAATAATGAACCTCATCACCTCTACTTTTTTCTCAATCCTCGTCAATGGGATTCCTTCTCCCCCTTTCTTTCCTTCCAGAGCAATCAGACAAGGAGACCCTCTCTCCCCCTTCCTTTTTCTTCTCATGGCTGAAGACCTCGGCAAATTAATTCACAATGGTGTTCGCGCTCATCATCTGAGAGGCATCTCCCTTCATGAGGCCCCTGTCACCACTTACCAACAATTCATGGATGATAATATTCTCTTTGGCCACCCTTCCGTTCAAGAAGCCCGCTCATTCAAAGCCATTTTAAACCTTTTCTCTAAAGCTTCCGGTTTATCCATTAATGACTCCAAATCTCAGATTTTATTTTTCAACACTCCTCCCCTAACTCAAGCCAATATTGCTCGTATCCTTGGCTTCTCCATTGCTTCTCTCCCTGATAAATACCTGGGGGCACCTCTTATCGATTCCGAAATCAAGCACTCTTCTTGGAACCTTCTCCTTGAAAAGCTGCAATCCCGGTTATCCTCCTGGACCTTTAAAGCTCTCAACATGGTCAGAAAACTCACTCTCATCAAAGTTGTACTGCAATCCATGCCCCTCTATCTTTTTTCTGTTCTTTCCGCTCCAAAATGGGTCCTCAAATAGATAAAGTCCCTACAAAGCAACTTCATTTGGGGATCTTCTGGCCGGAATCGAGAATGGGCCCTAGTCAATTGGAACACAGTATGCACTCCCAAGGAAGCAGGGGGTCTTGGCTTCAGAAACCCATGCAAAACAATAAGGTCATGGGAGCTCGTATATGGTGGAAATTGATATCAAGCCCACATACTCCCTGGGCTAAATTGTGGACAACAAAATATGCCAACAACAGATCTCTTGAAGATCTACTAAGGCTCTCTCCTGAATGCACAAGCTCTCTTGTTTGAAATGCAGCGAAGCAACACCATGCGCTTATACAGCAACACAGTTTCTGGGAGATTCGCAAGGGAAAATTTGCTAGGTTCTAGGCAGACTCTTGGTAGGAAAAACCAAAGCTTCTTGAGACTTACTCTCAAATCAATTTTGGGAACAATAACACAACAATGGAAGACAAGCTTTGTCAATTCTGGTTTCCTTCAGATTATAATGGGTTTAGGCAATGGAATCCCTCACCCCACATAGCTCCTCAAGCTGAAGCCCCTGATTGGGAAGCTCTCAGCAATGAGCTTCAAAGACGAAAAATTAGATGCTCGGAGGACCCAGACATTCTCATATGGGGATATACAACGAAAGGTATGTTTACAACGAAAGAAGCTTATTCTCTGATGCACCCCTCACCCCTCCCCCGTGACCCTCTCTGGCAATTGATATGGGCCCCAAATATTTGGCCAAAAATTTCTACTTTCCTCTGGCTCCTCAGTCACAGAATAATCCTCACTTGGGACAATCTGATCAAAAGGGGTTTCATAGGGCCATGCAAATTTCCTAATTGCAATCAAAGCATTGAAACTATACAACATCTCATGATGTCTTTCCCTTTAGCTAACACTCTATGGGAGAAAATCAGTTTTCGTAGCCAAAGAAACAAACCTACTGGAGACATAACTAATATCCTACACAATTGGCCCAAACGTCCTTATTGCTCCTCCCTTCTCAACGCCCTCTGGCAGCTTCTTCCCGGTTTGCTTTTCTGGTCTCTGTGGAAAGAAAGAAATAAACGTATTTTTTAAAATCAATCCTCCTCTCTGGATACCATATGGGGCATCATCAGAAATAATCTCCAGGAATCCCTTACTCTTCACTCCTGGAAGGAAGACTATTTTCCCAAATAGCCTAAAGAAATCTCCATTTGGAAAAACTGGAATCTCAAAATAGTGCCTACTCCAACTATCAGGAATAGGGCCGCCCCTAAAGCTCCTCTGCATTGGTCTCCTCCTCCTTTCGGAGTAATCAAATTAAACTTTGACGGAGCTTCTAGAGGAAATCCCGGTCAAGCAAGATTTGGAGGAATTTTTAGAAATTCAAAGGGGGAAACTCAAGTCATCTACTATGGATCAATCGGGTGGGATACTAATAATTCGGCTGAATTAGAACGGCTTTGGCAAGGTCTCTGTCTCATTCATCACTACAATTTCTTTCCCATCATCATTGAGGGGGATTCTCAAATTCTCATTAATATGGTCAATCAGCTCCTATGGGGTACCAACACAGCAAAGGTAGCCAACAGTTGGCGCTTGGTTGCCTGGATTGATAAGATAAGCAACTGGATGAAAAGAAACCAGGCAATTTCGTTCATTCATGTCAAGCGAGAAGGCAACAAAGTTGCAGATCTCTTGGCAAATTTTGGAGCAGATAGCACTAACACACTCATTCATGGCCCCCTCAACATTATCCATGAACGAGAAATGCTACAAAATTGCACCATGTTGGTGCACAAGGATTGCTCTTCTCTAGATGCGTATGGCTGCATGGAGTTATGGGACGTTGGTCCTTACATGTCTCCCAAAGTATCTCCCGTGGCGTGGCCATATGGTCCCCTGCACATGCATTAATGAGATATTAACTCCGCCAGCTCGCGCAGACATTAATCAACCTGCTCAGTCTCTCTTTCAATTTTCTATGGATGTTCATTTGACTATGGAGTTTGTTCTAGACTGTTCGAATAGTTGTGATGGAAGTGGTGGTTTCCCGCTTCCTCTAAGCGGTGCTTGCCCTCCAGGCTTTGTTGAGCCCAGCGCTCACACGCACACTAGCCATTGTTGCACTCTTCTTGCTTGTTTTGAACCACTACCAACGCATCATTTCACTCACAGCCTCTTTTTTGGTGCCAATTCCCCTCACTGTGCTCAAATGGAAAATTTCTGTGGTGTCCTTTCCCTTCTCCGTGCTTGGTTGGTGGACTTCTGTGGTGTCAATTCCCCTCACTGTGATCCTGAGCTTTTTATCTGCCCCTTCTGTTGCAGATTTCACCAGCCCTCCTCTACCTCCATGCCGCACCTTCACCACAGAATGAGGTGTCGGCGAGGCACCAGTCGGGGCTGTGCTTCTCACTATCGCCCTTCCTCTAGCTCTGCTTCGGGGTCTTCCTCTGCGGAAGAGGTGCAAGTCCAACCTCAGGCGGTGCGTAACTTCAGAGGACGAGGCCGCCATCGTGAATCTGTTCTTTTTGATCCACCTGTCCCTCCCCCCTCTGTTGACCCTCCCAGTGGAGAATTTCCTCCTATCTCTCATGGGTCTACGAGCCTTCCCATTCGCCAAAATTCTCAGCGGGCTGACTTCCGCTTTGAGTGTTCCTTAGACAGACCCATTGTCACGTCTTTTATCACTATAACTCTTAGAGAAGAGTCTCCTCACCCTCCTCCCTCCCTTGTAGCCTCGCCCCTGCCCCCTCCTATCACAAGCTTCCCCAAAAGCTCGGATTTGCCTGCAAAGACCGCTCATCCCTACAAGGATGTGTCGCGCAAGGAGGATGTAGTTACTGATAAGGAAGGTGCTCTCAAGGGAGTTATGGATGACAACAGAGATGAATATTGGTGCAGAGTGGTAGAATAACCTCCGTCTCTGGCTCATGATTAGTGATTTTCCTAACTTGTAGCTTCTTCTGGTATTTTTGCTCAATTACTGTTGGAATTTTTTGTTTACTTGCCTCAATGCTCAGCTGGAAAAGCTGATTGTTACTTTCAATATATATCCTTCAGTTAACTTGCTTTGTATAAACAATAGGCCGGTTTCCCTTCCAAGGGCGGCCAAACTGTTTCTTAAAGCACTGGTTTCCCTCCTAGGGCAGTCCAGACTCTTCTTGTTGAGCATGTCTATCAAGCCCAGTTTTTAGGCTCTCACAGATGACACTGAGGCAGTTTTGTACCAGTAACTTTTATACATAATAGAATTAGTTTTACTTAGAAAAAAAAAATTAATATTAATATTATTTTAATATAATTTTATATTTTTATTATTTTAAAACTTAAAATTATATGTTAAAAATAAAAATAATAAAAATAATAATAAATAAATAAATAATAAAATAAAAATAAAACATAAAAAAATATAAATGAAAAATATAAACATAAATATAAATAAATAAATAAATAATAATATTAATATTACTAAATAGGTAATTTTCAAAAAAAAGAAAAGAAAACATACTAATAAAAATTAAAATAATAAAACAAAATGAACAAATAGGGAGAGAGGAACCGGGAACGAGAGAAGAGGGAACAACCAGAGGGAGCAAAGGGAAAGGGGAGAAAAAAAAAACTAGGAGTGAATGGCAGGAATCCAACATCTACTAACACTCCACCCATCATCCCTATTAAGGTTCACCGACCTTTTTTCGATTTCCAAGGCTTCCCTCAGCTTTCAGTGGTGGAAATGGTCAATCCTAGCAATTACCTCAGTATCTTCAATACAAATGTGATGATTTTTTTTTTTAACATGCTCTGCTAAGGTAGAGGACCGAGATCTACCATGTCTAAGGTCAGCGACATGTTCATGAATTCTTTGATTAATATATCGACCAGTTTCACCTATGTAAGGTGTCCCACACGAACATGGAATCAAGTAAACCCCCTTACCATCCTTCGGGCAAATCGGGTCCTTAACCGATCTAAGCGAACTATGAATGGTGCGGTGAGGCTTGAAAGTTGAAGACACATTATGTCTCTTCAAGATCGTAGTGATTTTATCAGTAGTGCCTTGGATAAAAGGAAGGTGAACTCGAGATAACCAATCAGAATGGTCTTTCTTAACCCTAGGACCTTTTTTAATTTTTTGAAAAGCTCAAAGACATTGAGCCCTATTATAACCTTCTTCGGTGGATTTTTCTGGTCTAATATTTTCTCTAAAATCTAGTAGGGATTTATTGAAATCACAAGTTTGATGCATAACCTTTGCAAAATCAAAGTTCCCTAGGGGGTTTTTATGATGTTGAATCCCTATATACACTATTTAGATAAATGTCTTTCAGATTAATCACATCATTAATATTTGGTCTAATTTTTGAACCATCTAATGTGGTTCATCCTTGTATTAACCACATTAGATGGTTCGAAACGTCGACCAAATTTTAATGATTTTATTAATCCAAAAGAAATTTATTTAAATTATGAATAGAAAAATTCTTAGATCCATATATACAATCCAAAAACCAATTTTTTCAACGTGATGATACTCACAACTCCAAAAATATCACTAAAGAAAACTCTATCATAAAAATACAATTTAAATTTAGAATATAAAATTTATATTTTGCATCTGAACCAATAATACAATAAGAATATAATATATGAAAACTTTTGTAATAGAAACATAATATATCTATAATATATCTAAAATTCTCTTTCTAAATTTTTGTTTCTATTTTTTTTTAATTAAGACTAAAAACACTTTTAATTAATTGAATAAATAGAGTATAATTTAATTTAGTTTTAAGTTTAGATAGTTGTTTTTAAATTGATTATTTAAAAAGGTAAGATAACCACACCCTTAAATCTTAACTATCTATTTTCATGCTAAAAGAATAGATGTCTAGGTGAGAAGGAAATTTTCATCCTCAATTTCCCTCATGCCTTCTCAAAATTTTAAATTTAGGAAGTCCTACATATTCTCTCTATGCGAAATCTTGCCCATCCATATTCACTCATCCATCCATATTCACTCCACCTGAAATATTCTTATTCATCCATATTGACTACACGTGAAATATTCCAAGCAGACAGAAGAAGATGCCCAAGATAGCAAATGAAAAAGCAACCCATGACAACAATTGAAAATTCTTCTTGTAGTGTTTGTTGTAGCACAACTCTTGTAATGCTTATAATTGAAGGCATCCCCTGGTCCATGTCATAAATGGAAAGACTTAAGATATTTATATGACTGAAAGGTTTAATGGATCACTTTGGGTGAGGTTGCAGAACTCTCGGTTACTCCAACACCATAGGTAAAACCCATTTCTGAGATCAAATGGAGTAAAATGGAGTGACTTTGGGCAAGGCAATAGAACTTTAGACTATTCAACAAACACTAGAACTCTGGACTCTTCCAACACCATGGCTATGTTATGCACAATAAAACAAAGTAAATCAAAGTAAATGGGAGCAACACAATAAAAGAAAATTGATTATAATTTTGAATACAGGAAATACTTTCATATGGAAGTTGTGGATAATTCACTAAGTAAAACAAGAGTTATTAAAACAAGAGTTTGTTATTACAAATATTTACACTTCACCAGGAGTTGACAAGTAACTCAATGTAAAAGTTTAACTAAATTTCTTCTACATTCCCACTACAAATTTCTCCAAAATTTTCTCCCCATACCTCTTCGGCTTACATCCACCAATTAGCAAAAGACTTCTAGTCTTTTTTTTTTCAAAAAGTAAAATTTTTAATATTTTAATACATGACAAGAAAAAAAAATTTTAAATGTAAGATGGACATTTGTATTAAAACATAATTTTCTGAACAAATGTTGGGGAGTGTAAAGAAAAGTTGTTGAAGTAATTTCTCGAACATTTTTATACCTACCCTATATTAAAATGCACATTCATTCTTAATTATCTGATGTGTTTTGGAATGGGGAATGATGTGTTTAGGAATGGGGAATTTGTAATCACGCTGAGAACTTCTTTTAATTTAATTCCTTCATCTTGTAAACAAAATCCACTACCTGCAATATAAAACTACATTGATTTACTCATGTAACATAGGTATGGCTATTGTCAATTTAATAAATGTGGTGGTTCAGATTATTTTTCCAAACCTCCCCCTTAATAACAAGTGCCTCCATTGAAAATTTCCAAACAATATCTCAGATAAACAAAATTTCCACGTGTCAACAGCTTTGTGAAGATGTCTACAAATTGTTCCTACAACCTACAATGTTGCAACATAACTTCACCATTGTTAATAAATTCTCTAATAAAATTATATTTAGTGTCAATGTGCTTGATATTCTTATGAAAAAAAGAGTCTTTGATAGTTCAATTACAGAATTGTTTTCACAGAAAATAATTTTTCTTCCCTCTTGTTTATGGCATAAATCCCTAAAAATTCCTCTCATCCAAATTTCTTGACACATTTTCGATGTTGTGGTGACATATTCAATTTATATTGTTGACAATGACATTATTGGATGCTTCTTGAAGGCCCATGAAATGACTCTCAAACATAATTGAAATACATATCCTGATGTGCTCTTTCTATCATCAACACTTCCTGCTAAGTGAATGTTAGTGTAACCAAGCTACCTAAAATCATGTAAAAAATACCATATTCCTTTTTTCGATTGACATACCTTAAAATAAATTTGGTTGTTTTCCATTGTATCTCCTTGGGTGGCTCCATGAACCTTGACACAAGTATGGCTACAGTCAATTTAATAAATGCGATGGTTGAGATTATTTTTCCAAAACTCCCCCTTAATAACAAGTGCCTCCATTGAAATTTCCAAACAATCTCTCAGATAAACAAAATTTCCACGTGTCAATGGCTTTGTGAAGATGTCTGCAAATTGTTCCTACAACCTACAATGTTGAAACCTAAATTCACCATTGTTAATAAATTCTCTAATAAAATTATATTTAGTGTCAAGGTGCTTGATCTTCTATGAAAAAAAATTCTTTGATAGTTCAATTACAGAATTTTTGTCGTAGAAAATAATTGTTCTTCCCTTTTTTTTATGGCATAAATCCCTAAACATTCTTCTCATCCAAATTGCTTGACACATTTTTGTTGTTGTGGTGACATATTCAATTTATACTGTTGACAATGACACTATTGGATGCTTGTTTAAGGCCCATGAAATGACTCTCAAACATAATTGAAATACATATCCTAACGTGATCTTTCTATCATCAACACTTCCTATTAAGCGAATGTTAGTGTACTAACCAAGCTGCCTAAAATCATTTGTTTCAGTGTAAAAAATACCATATTCCTTTTTTCGATTGACATACCTTAAAAGAAATTTGGTTGTTTTCCATTGTATCTCCTTGGGTGGCTCCATGAACCTTGACACAAGTATGGCTACTGTCAATTTAATAAATGCGATGGTTGAGATTATTTTTCCAAAACTCCCCCTTAATAACAAGTGCCTCCATTGAAAATTTCCAAACAATCTCTCGGATAAACAAAATGTCCACATGTCAATGGCTTTGTGAAGATGTCTGCAAATTGTTCCTGCAGCCTACAATGTTGCAACCTAAATTCACCATTATTAATAAATTCTCTAATAAAATTATATTTAGTGTCAAGGTGCCTGATCTTCTTATGAAAAAAAAAATCTTTGATAGTTCAATTACAGAATTTTTGTCGCAGAAAATAATTGTTCTTCCCTTTTGTTTATGGCATAAATCCCTAAACATTCTTCTCATCCAAATTGCTTGACACATTTTCGTTGTTGTGGTGACATATTCAACTTATACTATTGACAATGACACTATTGGATGCTTTTTGAAGGCCCATGAAATGACTCTCAAATATAATTGAAATACATATCGTGACGTGCTCTTTCTATCATCAACACTTCCTTCTAAGTGAATTTTAGTGTAACCAAGCTGCCTAAAATAATTTGTTTCAGTGCAAAAAATACCATATTCCTTTGTTCGATTGACATACCTTAAAAAAAATTGGCTGCTTGCCATTGTATCTCCTTGGGTGGCTCCATGAACCTTGACACCAAACTCCCTATATAAATTATATCAGCCATCGTTCTTGTCAAATAAACAAAACTTTGCACCATACTTTTGTATAATGTTATATTAACCTTGTTGATGGAATCTTATTTTCACAACTTCAACCACATGACACTTGGAGTTCATGCGGGCTTTATGTTCATCATATTTAAACTCTCAAACGTATCTACTACATACTTTTCTTGAGAAATAATAATACCATTTTCTTTTTGCTTCACGTCTATGCCCAAAAAATTCCTTAATAACCACATGCCACTCATTTCCACCTCACTTTTCATGACTTCTTTGAAATCAACAATGGGTAAGTCATTACTACCAATAAAAATTAAATCATCTAAATATAAAAAAACAATAAGAAGCTTATTGTCACTCTCTTTAATGTAGATATTAGGCTCACCATCATAGTTATCGAATAAATTTCCCATCAAGTAACACTCTATCATGCTATACTATGCACCCGATGCTTCCTTCATCCTATAAAGAGCTTAAATCAACCTATACACCTTGTTTTATTGGATTTCTACCTCATAACCAGGTGGTTTATATACATATACTTCCTCTTTCAACAATCCATTCAAAAACGTGGATTTCACATCCATTTGATACACTTTGCACTTATATTTCATGATAATTGACAAGTACGCACTATCTCCATCCTTGAAACTAGCGCAAATGTCTCCACATAATGTACTCCATGTTGTTGTTTGTATCTTTTGACAGCTATACTTTCTTTGTGCCTTTTAATATTTCCTTCAACGTTTCTCTTGGATTGATAGACCCACTTCACTCCAATGACTTATTTTCCTTGTAGAAGGTACACTAACTCCCATGTGTCATTTTTTTCTATTGCCCCTATTTCTTCATCGATTACTCCTACAAATTTTTCTTCTTTTAATGCATCCTCAAAATGGATTGGGTCATCTACATGAAAAAACAATGCAAACAGGGAATTCAGACCTGCACTACTATCAACATCATTTCTCTCATAAATTTCACTTAAATCTCATAATGTTTTTCTACTTACGCTTGCGGAAGATGGTCTTGACATGTCACTTGATGTTGTTCTTGAGGTCGATGACGTTGGGGGGTATTTTTGGTGTGCTTGGAGTAGTACATGATTGACTCCATGAAACTACCCTATTATTTGTTAACGATGTCATTTGGTCACTACTTTGTTGAGCTTGAATAGGAGTAGGAGGAGCCGTCATTGAGCAATTACTTGTTGGAGTCAATTACTCTTTCTCTTCTTGTGGTAGACATGTTTTTACATTTATTGTCTTCTCTAAAGTTACATTCCATGATTCCTCTTCTATAAACTGAACATCTCTGCTTATTATGGCCTTCTTGTTTAATGGGTTGTGCATATTATATGCCTTGTATTCATCACTATATCCAACAAATAGGTATTTATCCCCTTTTCTTTCCAACTTATTCCTTAATTCATCCAGGATATTTTCACCAACCACACATCTAGACACTATCATGTGAGTGATACTATGATTTATTCCACTCCATTCTTCTTTAGGAACCACATTCTTGACACTTTTGGTTGGAGATCCATTAATAAATATATGTTTTGCAAGCAACAAATTCATCCCAGTAATCATTTGGAAATTTATTTTCCTTCAACATACTCCTTGTCATTTTCATAATGGTCCTATTCTTCCTTTATGTAACACCATTTTTCTGATGTGTATACCTTTTTGTAAATTTCTTGTGAATTCCATGCTCCCTACAAAAATGAAGGAAGTAATTTGAGATGTATTCACCACCTCTGTCAGTCCTCAAAACTTTGATGTATTTTCCACTTTCATTCTCAATAAGAAATTTTCATTGGTGGAAGTACTCAAACACTTCAATTAACTATTTGAGGATCAAGTAGATTCATGTCTTCCTAGTATAATCATATATGAAAGTTAAAAAATAATAGCTTCCACAAATTTATGGTATTGGCATTGGTCCACATAAATTTTAATGGACAATCTCCAAGGGTCCTCTTTCCCTTATTGACTTCTCTCGTGGAAATGTCTCTCTTTGTTGTTTTCCCAAGATGCATCCTTCACATAGGTTGTCCAATTTTTTTATGACTAGAAATACCTTGAACACTCATTTCCCATGACACAAATTCAAAACTCCAAAAATTAAGGTGACCAAATCTGAAATTCCATAACCATTTTTCATCTTGAACTTCTGCTTCAAATTTTACTTGTGTGACAACTACAACTTTTATTTCATACTCTTTTGAATTCATAAACATTTTTTCTTGCAAACCTTTTTCCTTGAAATATTATTTTCTTCCTTCAAATATTATTTTATCTTTATGGGAATTATTATATTGTTTGTCGTTTGAACTTTTGCAATCAAATGTCTCCTTGGAGACATATCCAAAATCTTACACTCACTATTTTTGAAAAAGGCATTGTATCCCTTTTTCATGAGTTTTCTAATTCTTATGATGTTATGATTCAAATCAAGGACAAAAGTAACATTTGAAATGTACTTATTCTCCCCCTTTATTGTTAGAATATCGACTCTTCCTTTTCCCATGACAAAGTTTTTTTTATCAATACCTAATGTTACTTCATATTTCACACTTTCGTCTAGATTGGTAAACATTTATATGTTCCCTATAATGTAGCTACTACACCATGAATCTGGAAACCATATATCCTTTTATTTTTTCATTGGCTGCATTACCAACTAAAAACATGTTATTTTTGTTCGAATATTCCTTTGTTAAATTTGCACTAGGTTTGTTACTTATATCATATTTATTCTTTCTACATTCATTTGAATAATGACATTTAACTTGAAATTTATCATACCTCTCATCTTATGCTTGAATTTGGCTTGAGACTTGACTTGGATTTTGATTGCTGCCCCTTCCACCTAAGCTTGAAGGGTTTCGTCTTCCACCTCTATGTGGGCTTTTTCCTCTTCCTCTAGCACTTGATATTCCTCTTCCTTTACCTTCACCAATTGAGGCTTGTGTCTTGAAGGCATGCTCCAATGAGGATTTTTTTTCTCTATTCATTCTATGTTCAAAAACAACCAATGATGCATGAAGCCCATCCATTGAAAATTGTGAGAGAACTTTTGTATCTTCTATGGTTGCAACAATGGCATTAACTATTACTAGCATAATTCTCAAAACTTTCTCAACTATTCTCATTTCCTCAAGTGTCTCACCATGAAACCTCATTTGATTAACCAAACCTATTAATTGTGTAAAAATTGATTCTATATTCTCATACTTTTCATACAAATTGTCTCAAAATATCTACTTAGAATTTGTAGCTTTGTTTTCTTTCTTTTTTTCATGACTTGTTACGATGTATGGAGGGTATCCCATGATTTATTGGACTTTTTTGTTGCTGCAATGCTTGGGAAAATACTTTCATGAACCGCTAGAAAAATGTAGATGAGGGATTTTGAATCTTTCTTCTCATTGTTCCTCAACAAATTATTTTCTTCTTGTGTAAAAGAATTGTATGTTGTTGCATCTACTAGTTCCTGGAACCCATTCTCCACCAAATCTCAAATATCTTAAGAAGAAAACAGAGCATTCATTTTTATAGCCCAATGGTCATAATTTGTTCCATTAAACTAAGGTATTTAAGGATTAGTGAGGATTTTTCTTCATTTTTCCATTTCTGAATGGAAGAAAACTTAAACTTTTTCTGTGCTATTAATTATGCTAAAAAAATGCCTTCAAAACAACATTCAACTCCGAGTAAAAATACTTTCTCTGATACCACATGAAATTATAGGAAGAGGAGTTTCCTCAATACATTAGTCATGGAGATTAAATCATATTTTGACTTTTGCAACTACGATTGAGTTAAAAACTAAAAAATTGTATGCACATCAAAACAAAGTAAAAGAGAGTAAATGGGAGAAACACAATAAAACTTTTAATTATACATCTTCCACTTAGAAAAATAATTCTAATCTTGTTATTTTTTCCAAACATACATTTTTTAATATTTTAATACTTGACAAGATAAAACATCTAAAACCTAAGATGGGAATTTGTACTAAAACTTAATTTTTTGAATTGAAGATGTTGCAGAGTGTAAATAAAAGTTTTAGAATAAAAGTTTGGACCATACATTTTACCAATCCTGTAATAAATCCACATTCATTCTTAATTATCTGATACATTGAGGAATGAATAATTTGTACTCCCGCTCCAAACTTCGTTTAATTTTATGTCATTCAGCCTCAGCAACTTGCAATAAAAATCTACTTGATTGATTTACTAGTGTATCACAAGTATGGTTGTCTTCTATTTAATATTTGTAGTGGTTGAGATTAATTTTCCAACAACCTACACCAAGCTGAAAAGAAATTTCCCATCTTATGTCGAACTTCATATATTGAGTGGGATCTCTCTAAATAAAAATATTTTCTTTCATAAACCGTTATCTTGTATTTGTATTGGAAATTGAATTATTTTTCTTTTAGGTGTTTTCTTAGGGTGGATAAAATGTGATGTGTTGTTTACCCAATATAAAATGTGGCTAGTAAAGGCCAATCATGCTTGTTTTAGTTTCTTGTAAATATCATTCATAACACCTAAATGTAAAGATTCTCATAGTAAAAGATGTATTATATGTCACATATGGTTAGAACAAACTATTTATTAAGTTCACTAATTAATAAATTATAAATTATTATTATTATTTAAGAAATTTAACATCTTGAAAGTGAGTTTATGTTTAAATAATTTTATTTGAATGTTGCATTTTTTTTCAAATGAATTACGCAAGCAGACATTTTCATAATGGCTTGAATTCCAAGAGTCATTTTTTGAAATCATGATATTTTAACTAAATTTCCATAAGAAACATCTTTATTGCCGAAATTTGTTCCTTGCAAATCACATGAGAAGACACACTTATGAGAAAAACATAAGGAAATTAGAGTAGATTGAATCACTTTGTATTCTATCATAACCTGAATTTATAGTAATTTTGAAAGGGTTAAATTATAAGTTAGTTTATAAAGACATTATTATATTGATCATGTTTTATATATATATATATATATATATATATATATATATATATATATATATATATATAAATATAATTAATTTAAGTTATTTATTAATTAGTTTATTCTAATCTTCTTATTTATTATTTTATTGGCACAACCGTTAAACTCCTTGCGATGGCGCAACAATAAACAACAATGCACACCTACTACTAAGCTTCATTGCACCAATAAGCTAAGGGATATATTGATAAATAAAAAAGGTAAAAATGACTTGGGGCTCCACCCTTTTAAAGTTTTGTTGCACATGTGGGGGGGTTTCAGCGCATTAAATGGCCTTTCGGGGGAAGCCTTTTGCTAATATTTAAGGCGGTGTGCTAAAGAATTTATTTGCAATGCACTAGACTACAGAATTACTTTGCAATGTGTTGCACTAAGGAATAGTATTTTGTTGCACTAACGAATGGCATTGTGTTTCACTAAAGAAGAACAATATGCAGCGCTAAGCCAGTAAATTGCACAAGGCTATTAGTTAGAGTTGCGTCGCACTAAGGAGGTGAGTGGGGCTGAGCTCTTTTTATAAAATGCTTCAGTGAAGCTATCTCACTTTGTTGACTTGGAGAAGTAGGGATGCTCATTTCTTGAAAATAAAAGTAAGAGGAGACTACAAATTTTAGAAATGTAAAAAATTTGGGGTTGTTGTGGCTGCTACAATGGTCCCTTTATAGTAAATGCTACTAAATTAATTTAAAGATTTGATTCTAGTGTTATTTATGCATTTTGTTAGTAATTGTGTATTCTTTTCAGCACAATATTCATAACATATGGGATCCTTTATTAAGGTAATTACAATTGCTAATAAATAGCTATCAGATCCATTATGAGGGGAATTTACATTTTGTCGTAGCCTCTATGAGGGTAATTGAAATGGAAATAATTATTCATGCTTGGCCAATGATTATCTACCTTATATTTCACACAACATCTCATGAGGTGTTCCATCATTGTGATGTCATCCACCTTAGCTTTAACACAAAAGTCCAATTCATAACCTTAACAGGAATAACCGATCGATCCCCTTACCTTATAAGCTACCACACAAAAGATATTAAAAGTGGAGCCTATGCACCAAGATTTAGAATAAAACTTCAAAAATGTGTTGGTGCATTATAATCCCTAGGTGCAGTCACCCTATATATCTAAAATATAAGCCCTTTATTTAAATTCTATGCCTTACTATCCTTCTAGCCTTCTAGGAGAATCAACTAAAATACCAATAAAAATAATGGGCCCACCTTGAAATATAGTAAGATATATTGAACCAAAATATCTAACTCCTTATCATACGACCACTACGGGGGTAATAGTTACTTGAACAAGTCCCAAAAGGTGCTATGAAATCTTAGATCCAAAATTACACCACATAAATTACCATTAGGCAATATCACACATCCTAACATCCCCTCATCAATATTGAGTATGAGAACCTTACAAAATACATGTATATGTATAATAATAATATGGAAAAGGTTACATAACATCACATCAAATCCTCACTTTATGTAAACTTCCTTCATCCTAAGCATAGATCTCGACTTCACAAGCTTTGTCTTTCTAAAACATTTGGTAAAATTTATACTACATTTTATTCACATATATTAAACTCCAACTCAGTAATGCCATCAAACACAAGATCTTTGATGTAGTCAAAATCACTCTTTAGAGAAAAAAAAATTGGTTCTTTGCAAGATCACAATTGATTTTTGTATTCCTTTCAACAAGTCCAAGCTCATACAAAACATCCATGATCCACATTCTTTCCTTATTTTTTGACATAGTATACTAAAAAGCATCGAATGCATAACCTCAGTATTATTTTACGCCTCCCTACTTACCCCTAAAATTTCATGTGAAATTTGGACATTCCTACCAATAATACAATGATGAAAATGTGTATTCCTTTGATCTTGGAATTTCATCTCTATGGATGGTTCTTATTTCAACCTAGGAGGTAGTATTACAGATCTAATTGGTCATTCCTATTGAGAGAAAATTCAAAAGATTCATTCAAACAAGGAAGTGTTTCTTTCTCAACTAATCCAAGTGTATATCGGTGGCCACCCACCTATTCCATTTGGACCCACACCATCAGTTCTTTCAGTTTTTCACTTTCAACACAACTTACTATTTTTAGGAGGTTTTCGCATCCTGAACTTCCGAAGCCGTTTCGAGGCCATAATGATCCATGTGTATTTTTGTGGCAACCCACCTATTTCATTTGAACCCACACCATCGCTTCTATTAGTTTTTTAGTTCCGACACAACTTACTATTTCTAGCAGTTTTTCAGGTCCTGAACTTCCGAAGCCGTTTTGAGGCCTTAAACGACGTTTTTTGGGAAAACTTAGAGCAACATGTGTCCATGCACCAACGTTACTCACATAAAAATAATTATGCATTAGATATATCTTTCTAACAAGGTATGGTGGGCATCAAAAGGAGATCATATGCCAATGTTACGTCCCCGAGAAGTTGAAACACCAATTTACCCAAATGGGGCCCATAGTTTTGATGCTTCATCTCATAGGGTTATGTTTTTGAATGTTTTGGGTTTTATATTTTTTTTCAACAATAAATAGGCCTTCGAGCCTCATGTAACACAGTTCAGAGGCCTGAAGCTGCCACATATCTTCTCAGGGATAAGCTACCAATGCCCTAGCTAGTTTATTTCCATTATGTCTATAAGCATAGTTCAGTCATTTGTTATTAATGAAATGAAGTTTTATTTCCACTACATCTCTGTGTTTATGTATATTTCTATATTTTATTGCATTCCTTCATAAATTTGTATCAATGGTATCAAAACGGTCAGCTCTTTCTCTTTTTTTCTTTGCATGTACCCAACATGCTTAGGGTATAAGGAGTTAGGGCTCGATCTGGTTGAACCCTTTCATGATCAACCTCACAAACCCCGACAAGCTCCGGTGGCAGAAGAAAAGAAAGATGAGGGAGTGGGATATCTTATCAAAATATTTCTCACGGAGGCGCTCGAGAAACAAAGGAATGCAATGAGGAATAACTTTTCCCAGATCCTTCAACAACTGCCCACCGGTGGCACATCTACATTTTGCAGCCACTCTGGAGGTGTCACTCCTTTCATGATATAGGTCGAGTTCAAGATTCTTATATTTGAAGGCCAGATAGATGCAGACGCTATAGATAGATGGTTGAATTTTCTAGAAGGGTATCTCTTGGTCCATATTTTATCGGAATGAGTAAATATTATTTTTACACTCCTCCAAGCTGCCCCCCATGTAAAAACCTGGTGGGAAACCTACTGTGATAAAAAGGAAGAGAGGTAACCCTCTCTATTCTCAGCCACACCAACTTGGAATTTGTTCTGAGATGGCATCAAGGAACCATATTACCCAGTGGAGAGCTATGAGTACAAATACATCCAATGGACCACGCCGCGGCAACAAAGGGATGAAGATGTGTACAAACTAACTAATTTGTTCCATACCCTGCACACAAATTTGGGTATTAAAGATTCAAAGAGACATTTGGTTCTAACGTACCACAGTTTTCTAGAAAGACACATTCATGAGGAAATAAAGTTCCTCAACATTACCTTGTTGGCATAACATATCACTATTCCACCAAGATCAAGAAAAAATTTAAGCAGAAGAAGCGAGACATTGGATCTGCAAATTCGAAGCCAGGGAAAGGTGCCCACAAACCACAGAACAAGGGGCGAAGCCAAAGTAGGGTTACTTAGAACAACTCCACCAATCAAAAGAAGGAAATGGGGGGGTGGTGTGAGTTTCATAATAGCCCCACTCATAGCACAAATGAGTGTCGAGCCAAACAGTCGTTGGTGCGCAAACTAAAGGCACCCAAATCAGATGCATGATATGATCCCGAGCCATAACCATACAAGGGATATGAAAAAGGGAAGTAGATCATTGATGCTGACTCCAGTGCCATTTTTTCCATTGCTGAACTCCAGAGTGAGGATCTAGAGGAGGCAGAGCGCCTCGTCAATTCGCAGATGTGGGTGAAGGGTTCTCCACTACTTCCTTGTCGATAGCAAAAGCCAAAAGAACCTCATTTCGGTAGAGGTCATGAAGCAGCTCGGCCTATCGACCATAGCACATCCACAGTCGTATACCATCAGGTGGGTTAACCTAGGGAGAGATCTCCGCATCCGCCAGTAGTGTCGCCTTTCATACAACATCAAGCCATTCATGGATGAGGTATTGTGTGATGTTTCTCCTCTTGACGTAGCTGATGTATTATTGGGCCAACCATACTTGTGGGGGTCACATACTGTGTATGAGTCTAGGCCTCGTGCTATTACTATTACTTTGGGAAATAACTTGTATAGGATACTGGAGGTAGTACTTCCTCCTTTCATCTCTTTGACTACTGCAAAACAACGTAGTAATATTGTTTCCCAAACTAGACAATTTGTTTTCCTTACAACTCACTCACAGAGAAATAATAATATTGTGGCCACAATCTCGAAACAGGGCTCCCCTGCATGACTGTAGTAGATGGACAAAGTCATGGAGCAATACAAGGACATTTTCTCCTAACTCGCAAAGGTTCCTCTACAATATCAGGACAACCACTCCATTGAGCTGACTCCCGACACATCACCGCCTAATGTAGCCATATCTAATGTGAATACATAGATAGAATCTGCATATGTACTGTCTGAGGCTAATAAAGAAACCAAATTTCCTGAAGGCATCCAGCATGTATGCCTGCAAGTCCATGGCATCTTCGACAAATCCAATACGAAGTTCAACATAATTTGCCTCTCATGGAAGACATTAACGCAATGGGAAACATTTCTTCCTAAGGAGGGATGAATGATACAGGTGGATATTGGTGGCCACCCACCTATTCCATTTGGACCCATACCATCAGTTCTTTCAGTTTTTCACTTTCAACACAACTTACTATTTTTAGCAAGTTTTCGAGTCCTGAACTTGTTGAGCCGTTTGGAGGCCCTAATCATCTAGGTGGATATTGGTGGCCACACACATATTCCATTTGGACCCCCACCATCAGTTCTTTTAGTTTTTCATTTTCCGTACAACTTACTTTTTTAGTAGTTTTCGGGTCATGAAATTCTGGAGCCGTTTAGAGGCCCTAAACGAATGTTTTTTGGAAAACAGGGAGTAACATGGGTCCATGGAACAATTTTGGTCACATAAAAAGTTGTATTCCTTGGATAGATCTTTCTAACGAATTATGGTGTGCGTGAAGCAGAGATCTTATTCCAAATTTACATCCTCGAGAAGTTGAAACACCAATTTACCCAAACGAGGCCCATAGTTTTGGCGGTTCATCTCCTAGGGTTAGGTTTTTGGATGTTTAGGGTTTTCTATTATTTCCCAACAAGAAATAGGCCTTTGAGCCTCACTGTAACATAGTTCATAGGCCTCGAGCCACCACATCTCTTCTCAGAGATAAGGTACTAGGGTCGTGGTTAGTTTATTTCCATTATGTTTGTAAGCATATTTCAGTCCTTTTTTATTGATGAAATAAAGTTTTATTTCCACTGCATCTCTGTGTTTATGTCTATTTCTGTATTTTATTGTGTTCCTCCATAAACCTGGATCATCAAAAATAGAAGGGAAAAGAACTTCGATCATTAAAAGGTCAATGTGAGAAATCTCTAGTAGCTAAGCATAGATGTTTGATGAGATGCACAACATGTTGTTCTCATGAACAACAGATGTAGGAGAACCAAAAACCATAGGTAATACATTTTAGTTTTTTTTTTTTCAGAGGTAAAATCAACACTATACAATTTCCAAGGTTAATTTGACCTCCATAGATGTATGTGAAGTATGCAGAAATGGATCAATTGACTAATTATATCTGTGTTCTGCTGAATACATTGGTAATGGAAAAAATTATGAGATGATTATCCAGATAAGTAGAGCACTTTTTTGTTGTTTTCATCAATAATTAATGGCCTTGTTTTCAGGAAAAAAAATAATTCATGTGTTTCTCAAATCAAAGCAGAATGAAGCATGTCCCACTAAGGCATTATTTTCAGTTGGAATGTTAGGCACTTCCCTATTTCTCATATTGCTAATCTCATCTTACTCATGTATAATGCTCAGTCATGTTCTCTAGAATGTTGTGGTGGCACACATATACAAATTATATTCAGTCTTGTTTAAGATAAAGGTGTCCCTGGTTTGGTTATTGTTGGACTTGATGAGGCATCATGTGAAAAAAGAGAGTTTTGAAAATATGTTTGACCCTATTTCCTGACGTACTTGCAGCAGCGATAAGATAAATCCCTCAAAAGACTTCAAACATAATTACGAATAGCAGTAAACATTTTTTTGGGGCTTTTGGTGGAACTGTGGTCAACACCAATTCATATTTGAGAAGGTTTCAACCACAAGGAAAACTATAGGGATTTCATTAGTGAATAATTTTAGCCCAATGAAAGACATAGAAAAGGATAAATCCTTTCATAAGATGGTGTTTGGCTTTATTTAAAGCATACACTTCCAATTTTCAAGCAGACACATATTATGTATGCTTGTGGTGGAGGAAGATTAATTTCTTCAGAATGTTTCATTACCATAAAACAATGAAAGTGTATATTTCCATATTTGATAAAGTGATACATTGGAAGTAAATGGATCTTTGAGAGTATCATATATAGCATGACGTGGATGTCTATAACATTCATCAATTTCGTGAGGAGACATATTCCAAGCTTAAAGGAAGCAATATATTGTGATTATTTTTAAGAATAAGCTCTTCTTATTTCTAGAAAGAATGTTGATTTTGGCATGGAGGTGCAACCATTGAGGGAGATATTGTTTCCCTAATATATGATTATAATGGAGAGGTATTAGATTACAATGATTGATTTATGATTGCCAACAAAGAGAGTATTCTCCAACAAATATGGTGCTAATTTAGAGTCCAAAACTGCACTCACAACAGCAATAAAACTCTCAAAAAGAAGCATGCACCAGACTGGATTTGTAGTTATGATAGAGGGGTATCTCCAACCGGTTTGAAATTCTTGGTAGATGGAGGAACTAAAGCCGAATATGAATATTAGTCAAAAGAGGATGATATAGGAACATGAACATATATAAACATCCAACATCAAAAAGGATAAATGAATATGTTTAGGGGATGATTTAAAATCACTCTAGGTTGTTGAGGACTGTTGCCACAAGTGAACCTTGCAATTTTAATGCTAACTTTCTAGGGTTGTTGGTAAAAAGTGGTTTAAGAAGAAGCGAAGTCATTTTCTCTTAGGACTCTCCCTTACTTTGAACCCCTTGACACAATTAAAAATAAGCCAGCTTGTCGCTTTCATGAAGTATTTTTTGGATAAGGACGGTGACACTCATAGAGAAGGGGGAAAATTTGTCCAAAGATGCACTTGACATGGTCAAACCACCTTAAAAGAGAAACACATATTCATCAGTGTGATTGTGGGGTTGTTATTTTTCACGTCTTTAAAGCTAGATCCATTATTAATGCACATCGTCAGTGGGGTTGTGGGGTTGTTATTTTGAGGAGAGACTAGTAAACCCACTCTCCAATGACCATTGAAGCACGCAACATAGAAGAGGCAACTACTAATTCTGTTAGAGAAGTGATAAATTAACTATTCTTATTACCACACATTACAAGGGCACCTCACATTATTTCAAGCACATGAGCTATGTCTTAAAATCTTGTTATCAAGTTTCCTTATTTGGGGAGCGCCTTAGTTTGATAATGTTGTTTTAACAACCCTTGACCTATATTTACCCTAATCCATATTAGATCCACGATTCCAAGAAGGAATTTATTCGAAGGAGGCAGCCAACACATCATTCAAGTTCATGGGAGATCCCAAGGATGAAATCTCCCAGCCTAGAGGAAGAGATTAGTGACCTTTTAACGTATTTTATTCTTTATTGTAGGATAAATTAGGGGATGAGGAAATAATTAAAGATATTTTCTTATTTTATGGGAATACAAGAAAAAGGGAAATTTAAAGGAATAACAATTCAATCTCCTTACCTTACAAGAAACCCTTGGACAACCACGAGTTATTATCTCATGGAGGGGATCACGGACACTCAACCATGTATGAGAGGAATTTACATTCTCTCGGAGCTAGAGGAATATCAATTTCTGATATAAGTAAAGGACAAGGAATAGAACAATGAACTGTTTTGTGGTTATTCTACCATGGAAGGAATCACGAGCACTCAGATCCTTGAAGGGATCAGGAACACTCGGAGCCTTGAAGGGATCATGAACACTAGGAGCCTTTATGAGAGGAATTTACACTCTTTTGGAGCAAGGGGAATCTCAATTTCTATTATAAGTAAAGGAATAGTATATTGGAGAGTTTTTGAGGAGAAATATAAGTCAATTTAATAATTCAAAAAATATGAACTCTAAGAATTTATGAGGGGAAATATAAATTTAACTTGAATCCATTCCTATGGTAGAGTAAGGCAATGAATGAGGCAAGCCTTATAATTCTAGCCCACCCTAATAGTACTAGGAGAATTTTCATTAAGGATGGTTTAAAACCAATCAAATATAGATAATCACTCTAGATAATGGAAAACAAGTCGAAAAAAACCCAACCATAAGTTTCAATCAACATATTATATACATGTCATTGACGACTAAGAAGAAGGCCAACTATATGACCACATTCTCTTAAATTGTGAAATGGATTACAATGTCCGGAAACTATGAGAGGATACTTTATCAAAGAAAAAAATGCAACAAAGGAATTCCCTTTTTTTCTTCCTAGGGAATGCCACATGGAAAACCCCTTCTCTTTCAAAATATTGGGAGTTACCATGTTATAATGAAGTCCCTTTGGAAAGTAAGAAACTTGAGTAACCTAGAGGAAAAAGCCTAGAGTCTGGAGCAATTTTGGTTGGAAGTTCTCAAAGTTATTAGACAAATACTGAACATGGGCTAGAAGACCTTAAATCCCTCCCATCCATCAAGATGGTTGAAATATTAAACAATTGGAGTCATATGGTACCATCACAACATATAAAGCAAGTGGAGTCATTTGGAACCATCATAGCATATTCATTCTCGTTTGTTTCTACTTACATCTACAAGAAGAAACAAATAATAAAGCAGAAGGTATTTCTCTTCTCAAAGGCCTAGAAGTGTCATTGATTAAAATATAGAAGGTTTTCCTCTTCTCAGAGCCCTAGAAGTGGCATTAGCTAAAAATAATAAGGCATTGCTCTTCTGCAAGTCTTAGAATTGGCAATGTCATTAGCCATATTGCGATTGTAAATAAAAGGGTATTCCTTGCTCCTGAGAATTTTGAAAAGTCGCAAGGAAATACGCGATGCATGGGAAATGGAAGGCATAGTCCAACAAGAAATATCTCTATGTTGAACTTTGAGGAATCCAAAGTAAGTCACTTGCATCATTCAACTAAATTTGTAGAAAATTGGATGTGTAATGTTTTCATAGTACAAGAAAGGAAGGTAGAGAAGGGAGGTAGATTTCCTTGTCAATATCTCGTAATGGAGTATGCAAAAATAAATAAATCATGCCATTGTCTTCATCATTTTAGCCAATCCATGACTAACTTTCATTGCAAGGGTAATGATGGTAGTAGGGTGCATACAAATATCAAAATTCCTGTATAAATTACCTAGTAGCCTTAAATAGTTGAATCTGAAATAAATAGTTGAAGTTGTACAAGGATTTACAATTTTATTAGAGTAGAATGGCCATAAATAGAGAATATTAGGAAGAGAATAATAGGGCCATAAACAAAGAATATTAACCTTGCTACACAGGAGTTTTTAACTTAGAAACAATTCTGGAAATTGGTGGCTTCAAAAAACAGTTGGAAACGCCTCATTCGTCGCTGCAAAAGAGATGTAAACTTTGGTTATTCTCCCATTAGGATTAGGACAGTGACCTTCCTAGTGGTTATTCTCCCATGGAAGAGATTTAAACAACCCTGGTCACCTTGCAAAGCATGTAGAAACGTGCTAATGATAACGGTCAATGTACATGCCCATGTATTCTTAGTCAGAATATCTTGTATGGATATTGTAAATATTTTTGCATTTATCCTAGTATATCCGTTGAAGTTGCATTCGTAGGGTTATGGTAAACACCATTCCTTTTTATCCTTGTGGAAGATAATAAACTTGATCAAAAGCCCTAACCATGGACCAAACCTCCATAATGGTCCCTCCTTGAGGTGGCCACTTATATCTATTGATTATCACAGTCGCCTAACTCATAGCGATAATTTTAGAACTAGGCCAGTCTGACTCTGACTAGGCCTGATTGATCGAGCCATACCCATGCCCGAACCAAATAGGTCAATAATTTAGTTCGACATTCGGTCTGTTACCGAACAGACCGAGTTGGTCACCAATTCGACCAGTTCGATAATAGACTAGCCAGACCAACTAAGTCCGACTTAAACCGACTGACCTCAATAGAGGGAACAAAAGGTGTGTTGGGCGAACTTGTAATGAAATTTTTTCTCTAACTATTTTCTAGCCTCTCTACCCCTCTCCCATGCCTATAAACGTGACCCAACCACCTCATATTTCTTGACAGCTATCTCATTGCATTTATGTGAGCATTTTTTAGGAGTTTGTGAGCAATTGGAGTTTGTTTTTGGAGCAACATTAAGGAGGTCTGACTCGGATTCATAGTATAAGCCAAATGATGTTTCCTTGTCTAATAGTAGTGACTAGTGATCACTAGATAGTATTATATATTAGTGACTTGTAGTTCAGAAGTTGTATTGTTTTGTTGAAGAGACCATTTACAGCCTCCTTGGTTATGTGTATTTGTTTTTAAATCTATATACTACATGTATTGGACAGTGCCTTGGGTGCCATTTTGATATAATAGATTTTGGAAGGAGAGGACAATAAAAGAGGGGGGTCAGTCGGTAGCTAAGAGCGAGAATGTTGTTGCAAGGGAGGAGGCGCACATGAACATCGTGGGATCTGCAGCACGACGACAGGAAATCAACTAGTATCAAAGATAAGCTTCCATCGTGTTATTGAAAAGCATTGTTTCAAATACCCTAAATAGTATGAGGAGAGGCATTATGGTAAATCGGTATTGCTAAAAAAACCAAATGAGGATAATTATTAATGGTGTATATAAGGCATGGTATACCTATCTTAGCCAGATGTTTAGTAATCCTCCATTACATTGGAAACCTCAAAATACCTTATGTATTTACTGGTAACCAGGTGTCATACTGTAAGTCGAAATAAAATTTATTGGCCACTAGAATAATCATGTGATCCTCTTGCATAATAGTTATTGTCGTGATACCTATGGATTAAACCCTAGACTTCTTGGATTTTTTAAAGCACCTAATCGCTTAGAATTGATTCATTGCACTAGCATTTATGTGTGCCTCATGGCATTGTGTATATTAGGATGTGAAACAACAATGTTCTAACTATGTTTCATCTCACCAAGCAAGGTTTAAATGTCCCATATATTTGTGAGCTATCTTACAGACTTCCCACCTCGTGTAATAAAAATTTTACTTGCTTAAAAGACATTATGGAGGTCTTGTGCTTGGCAATTTGCATGAAATCTACAGGGGAACTAAAATTTGTTGTTTCTTGAGGGTCTATTGCACCTTTGCCCCTCTTTTCTTAGCGCTTTCATTAGATGCTGCTAAGTTGAACGAATATTAGGATCTCCTATACATAATTGTTTGTATACAACAACAAAGTTGATTCTGGAAGATTTTTGTTGAAAGTGAAGCAAGTTTCTGAAGTTAACTAATGTGTTAAAATTGGTAATAGTAAATTATGTTGAACAATGAGAAATAACTTAAGCTTGGCCTCTTAGGGAATAACAAGTTTTGGATTGATTTTTGGGTGAATGGAGATCTCCTCTGGAATCGCTCATGATAGTTGGGTGGAGGAGTATCACCTATGGAATCCCTCATGACTATTGGGTGGAGGAAGGTCTCTAGAATCTCTCATGGCAGTAGGGTGGATGAGGACCTCCTATGGAATCCCTCATGACTATTGGGTGGAGGAGGATCTCCTCTGGAATCCATCATGATAGCTGGGTGGAGGAAGATCTCTAGAATCCATCATGGCTGCTATGTGGACGAAGATGTCTTTTCCAATTTGTCATTATAGTTGGGTGGAGCAATATCTCCTCTAAAATCTATAGGAGGGAGGGGTGGAGGTGGAACAAGACCTCTATATTCCCTGGATAGGCAAGGTGGAGGTGGGACGAAACATCTGGATTCCCTAGTTTGGAGATGGGGAAAAGGTTGCATAAGCTAGGGGGTGGCAACTACATGTTCACAGTTTTTCAATGGCTGGGTGGGAAATTATAATCGTAACCCTAATGTCCCTTATGAAGTATCTTTTTTACTAGAATTGTCTAGACAACTCACCATTAAAAGTTGCAACACTTCCTCAATGGCACTGTAGGATGTGATCAATACCTTCAGGCATTATCAAAAACCCATAAGCCAAAAGTACATCCACAAGTTGGATGGTTTACTCAACCCTGGGAGAGTATGATGCAAGAGCTCAGGGACTAATAAATGCAAGTCTCAAGTCCTTGAGACTTGGCCACTAGGTATCATGAATGTGAAGGAAAAACCACCATCATGGCTTCAACAAGGATTTCTATCCTAATGACTGAATCACACCATATCATTATTCATATCTTGTATAGGATATGCTATAAATATGAGAAATTATAAGTCTATCTTGGTACTTCTCAGAATAAGGTATGTTACTATTATCGTAAATATTCTATGCACTAGAGTTATCTCCTTCGATGGCTCTAGTATTTAATCTGTTTCATTTATACATGCCTTCCTCAAGGACTATGAAATAATGGTTACGTTATCCTTTAAGGGTAGTGCACCTAACAATTTAATCTCACTCCCTATAAAGTAAGGATGATACAACTGTTAGTATACAACATAGTAAAAGAGCTTAATTAGTGACTATAATCATACTTGGATTCCTACGCAGACCGTAAGGGAAATCTCTAGAACAATATGTATTCTCTGTGTTGTGCATGTCAACCCCTCCATTCAAATTTTTGGCCTACCGCCCCATATAAACCTTTAAAACCTGCTATCGTGGCCAAAAACCTCTGTATTCTGCTTGTCGTTACCCTTTCCGCCCAAAACATACACTGTACAAAGGTTCAAAACCCATAATTAAAAATTTATCGGGCCTATCCCCTGAGATCTCAGCCCCTTGTTTTGATTCTCACATGACCCAGGCGCAAAACCGTGTGCCGGACAGGTAGGAGCTTATCGTCAGAGACTTAGAGTGAAGTCAGAGCTGTCTGATCCAATAAAAATCAACGGCCCATAATCAAATCATACGTGGTGGCCCCCACGCCCGAATACCGGCAGTTAATTCCGCAGTGCCATTGTTGGGCGAGCGGTATTTCCCGTGGACCTAGCGATTCCATACGCTGGGTGACAAGTGTCCTCATGTACGGTGACTGAAACCGCTCATTTCGTGCGTTAAAAGTCAGATCAAAGACGTGCAGCGGAATTAATGACCACCGTCAGATCTTAGAGCCTCCATCCAACGGTCGTGGTGCTTCGGAGATGCGCGCTGATTAACCAAGCTCTCGCCCTCCCCGCGCGTTAACCTCCGGACGAAAGTCGGGCAGCGGAATGTATTGTGGTCGTCCGATCCTGTGCCCTCCATCCAACGGTGGTTATGCTCCAAAGCTGCTTGCGTTTTAACCTACGTCCATCACGTCCCTGGCCCACCTTGGATTGCCCTTCGGCCCGTATTAGCCGTCGATTTCATTCCTGATCGCGTGGCCCGGAATCATTCACATGTCTTGTTGACCACCCGAGCCTCTCACCACGTCATCTGTTCCCCTTGGTTGTTAGTACGCCTACGTGCAATCACCCCACGTGCCCATTATATTTTCATCCCCGTCGCCTATATATATGTGTTTCATTCATATTCATCATTTTTATTCATACATCGTGTTTAAACTGTTTTACATGGTAAACTTACATCCTGTCTGTTTACCAAAACCTCTCTATAATTCCGCCGTCACCCCGCATGTTCTTGCCATGTAGCCATATCATCGACGCCACCATTGTCTCCACCTTCACTCCCCTTGCACCTGTGTCTGGTTTTTCTAATATATTTGCAAGATTTGCAGGTTTATATGGAAAAGGAGCTACTGCAATATATCACCTCCATTGCAGAGGCCAAGGTCTTCTCTAAGGACAGTCTTTGAAGCAAAAATTTAAGAACAAGGCTGGAAGTGGTTGTTATGATATGACCTCATTAATGGAAGCATAAATAAAATCCATTGAACCCTAAAGATGCCTGCAGAGGGAAAGATTACACAGCAAGAAACATTAATTGGGCGGCATACAAATATCAGTAAAGATCGAGAAAGCCAGTGCCCAGCCTTATGATTTTGAATTTTAATTCAAATATTGGAAGACCCGGAGTAGCATGCACAAACACAAGCAACCTCAAGTAGCAGAGTACTTGAACCAGTTCAACACCGTCAAACAGCATATGCGGGTTTTTCCTCGCCAATTTGTTTTAATGAGTCAATTTAATGTACATTACCTACCCTCATTCTCTAGAGCTTTCTGTTTCTCTTATAAAAATGAGGAAGAAAGATATTGAAAGGGTTCCAAATTTCTATCAGAAAAATATGCAGTGAAAGGATTTGTGTACATCTTGTAAAGTTTCTGTATGAAGGCTCAGAGCCCGTAGGGTCTTAGTGAGGAGGAGTTATAACTGTGATGAGGATTCTGGTCTTTGGTATCCCACAGTATGTAATCTATTCTTATGTGTTAATATAATATCTCATTTCATTGCATTTATCTTCTTGTATCATGTTCTACAATGCGAGTGGCTCACTGATCTTAAGTAAGGATTCATCCTAGTTGGTGCCCATACTTGGATTAGTCAAGCGCTTTAAATAGGCCTAGTCATGATATATTGTTCCATGTTCATGTCATTCATATTTTCTGCTATATTAGTTAATTGAGGAGGGTGCTTTTAAAACTCCATTGTCATGTATGGATTCTTAGTTGGATAAGCCCATATGTGGTTCTGTTGTGTATCTGGGTATCATCCTCATGTTAACTAGTATCTCCTTCATTTTTTCCTCACTGCATCCACTTTCTGATATTTGATTTCTGTGGCATACTATTTGAACCGGCCCTCTTTGCAGTAAGTTGTCTCTTAACTGTCTGATGCTTTTGTATTGGATTTTTTCATGTTGTTCCTACATTATTCTTATCTTTGTATCATCTTCTAAGAGAGTTTGGTTCCATTTAAACTAATTTCCTTGTTTTACAAGAGATAGTAAGAGAGCTTTTGGATTGACAACCCAAGATATATTATGAGCTCCTTGCTATGCTACGATGTCCTTGGCACTGGTCTATAGCAACTCTAGGCTGTCTCTAGGGTAGACAATAATCGTCGACAACATCTTCCTGGCACCGTTGTCGGGGACCAAATTCAAGAATATCAGTTTCCCTGGGCCTCGACAAATCATATTCACTCTCTAATCAGGTGAGCGCAGAGATTTGAAGAGTTGCATATCTCTCACCTTGGCGACTCCACTGTTCTTTATTTTATAAATCTATTGGTAGTCCTGGCTCCTCGAAAGCCACATTTGAGGTCAGATTCCTCTAAGTCGAATATACCTTCTGTGCCTGAACCAGATAAGATTATACATAGGAGAAGTTGGAGAGAAAGACAGTCAGTTCGTGCTGAAAACCCTGAACATTCTGTAGAAGACTTCCCATCCTCCTCTTCTCAGGAAATCTTGGTTGAAAATTTTGACTCCACCGAGGAAAATCCTGAATATTACTCAGACAGCCCACCCAGGGGAAGTGCTAGAACCAAAGATAACCCTCATCCTACCCCTGAGGCTGAAGAAGTTAAAGAAGTCACAGAAGTAGCTGCTGTTAACCGTGAACTGTTCCCATCTACACCTCAGGCTTCTATGCAATTTATTCCCATTGTTATACATACTCCACTTCCTCCTCCTCCCCTTCCTCCATTTGTACCTCAGATTGTTGCACAGCCCCCACCTCCTCCAATGGCTAATGTACTAGCTTTTCTATTGAACAAATATGCTCCACTGGCCTTACCCCAAGTGATAAATGATATGCCACAAGATTATTTGAAGATTCTGCCTAGATTTAATGGAGAAAATGAAATTGATGCTCCGAAACATCTTGAGACTTTTTGCTCTTTTGCAGAAAACTTAAATGTTCAACATTTATATGTGGTCTTAAGATTATTTGTGCAATATTTAGATGGTGAAGCCAGAAAATGGTTCAAGACATTGGGAAACCATTCAGTAACCACCTGGGATGACATGGACAATATTTTTCTCAGGAAATGGGGAGAAAAGAAAGATTATGGTCAGTGTCTTACTGAATTTAATACTATGAAGAAGAAACATAATGAGGGAGTGGCAAAGTTTATCAAAAGGTTTAATAAGCTATATTTGAGCCTGCCTCCTGATATGAAGCCTCATCAGAACGCTGCAAAAGTTGTTTTCATTGCAGCCTTTGACTCAGATTTCGGTTTCTCCCTCAGGGAGAGGAAACCTGCTACCTTAGATGATGCTCAATCAGATGCTCTTGAGCTGGAAGCAAACTTTGCCTCCACTAGAAAATTAAAAGGAAAAGCTGAACAGGAAACTAGGAGGAGAGGAAAAGAAGAGGTTTCCACCTCTAATGAAGATAAGGATGCAGATAAGATGGATGAAATAAGTAAGATGGTTAAGAAGATGGTCAAGCTTGAGTTGGAGGCTCAGAATTCAGCCCCCAAGAATTTCTACCATGCTCCAAACAGAGGTTACAATCCCCAGTACAAGAGACCACCCCTGCAGATATTGCCAAGGGATCCAAAAGAACAGCAAGATCAGGTAACACACCCATTATACCTGGAAGGTCCAGTAGATGACTCCACTGAAGATGCTGCTTATGAATTAGAAGACTCAAATCTTGCTTTTTCAAACAATGATGATATAGAATGCCCATTGCAAGAAGAAGAAGAAGCAGAGATTGATCATTATTGTAAACAATTTGCTGATTTCATGCAAGCACATTTCAATAGAAGATACGATCTGAGATCTTCAAGGAAGCGAACCAGAACTCAAGATCAAAATGAAGAGTCCAAAGAAGTTTCAATAGAAAAGTCCCCTTTTTCTTTCACTTTGCAAAAAGAACTTGAGAAGATCAAAATTCCAGTCCCCTTGACCGAGCTGTTAAAACAGCCAGCATATCAATCTCAGGTCACCTCTTTCATACTTCCTCCAGAAGCACCACTCACTCCAGATAATATCAAGCACTGCCAGGTCTTTGAGGATGAAGAACAGATAACGGGATTCCTAGAAATAGGAGGTGAATTCTCCAACATAGAGATTGATGCTGATGAAAGAAATTTGACACTATTTGATAGTCAAAGAAAGGAGGAAGGAAATTTGGTGGAAGATTTTAACCCATGGAATGAAGAAATCAGGTTGCTGGAGATTATGTTGAATAAATATGATTCAATATAGGAAGAAGAGGAGGAGAGCAAAGAAGAGATTCTTGAGCAAGATGAAAACAGGGAGCTTTCTTTTGAAAAAGAGGAAATTATGGAGCAAGCCCCTGCTCAAGAATTCATGGATCTTTTCACAGAGCTTAGCACAGCAGAGCAGAATATACCAAAGCCCCAAAAGGACTCAACTCCAGTATACGATGAGTCCTCCAGTTTAGAGAATGAAGGAGATTCTCTCTCTCAAGAGAGTATTATTCTCGATCCAGTGAAAGGAGATAGAATCCTGGTTGAAGCCTGCCTTCCAAATACTCTTAACCATGTATCATTTCATGATCCTTATATGCATTTCCTGCAAAAAATTGAAGAAGGATCAAGGGTCCTTTCTAGCAGCATGTTGCCAGCAGAGAGAAAAATTTTCAAAGCTGCTATTATGGAACAGAAAGAAGAGATCCCATTGGCTTTCAAAATACAAGAAGAAGGTGATCAGGCTTTCAAGAGCCATATTGAAGACAACATTGGGCAAAGTAAATTCCAGACAAAACAAGAGCTGGACATGGAAATTGACAGCATCAGAAGACTGATGATGAAGGTGTCTCAGAAACAACAGATAGCAGCAAGAAAGCAGAGAAAATTTGGAAATGGAAAAACAATAACAGAATGTGAAAGCATAGCTGGAGGAAAATTGCAGAACAAAATATGGAAACATGGAAGGGTACAGTTGAAGAATAATGCAACTAATGGATACCAGCAAAGCAAAGTATGGGACCCAGGAGGCAATGACAGCCTGGTGTATTATAATGTACATTAATTTTCTTTTTGTTTCATCATTCTTTTAATAATGTGTGTGTACTGATTAATTATGAAGTGAAAGCTAAAGGGCTGAAGAGCGGAATCTACATACAAGATGATCAAGGGTCTGCAAGTTCTCGACATGTCCAAGGATGAACATGCCGTCCCCAGATGGAGCCGATGTTGTGCATGTCAACCCCTCCATTCAAATTTTTGGCCTACCACCCCATATAAACCTTTCAAACCTGCTACCGTGGCCAAAAACCTCCGTATTCTACTTGTCGTTACCCTTTCCGCCCAAAAAATACACTGTACAAAGGTTCAAAACCCATAATTAAAAATTTATCGGGCCTAGCCCCTGAGATCTCAGCCCCTTGTTTTGATTCTCACATGACCCGAGCGCAAAACCGTGCGCCGGACAGGCAGGAGCTTATCGTCAGAGATTTAGGGTGAAGTCAGAGCCGTCTGATCCAATAAAAATCAACGGCCCGCAATCAAATCATACGTGGTGGCCCCCGCGCCAGAAAATCGGCGGTTAATTCTGCACCGCCATTGCTGGGCGAGCGGTATTTCCCGCGGACCCAGTGATTCCATACGCTGGGTGACAAGTGTCCTCATGTACGGTGACTGAAACCGCTCATTTTGCGCGTTAAAAGTCAGATCAAAGACGTGCAGCGGAATTAATGACCACCGTCAGATCTTAGAGCCTCCATCCAACAGCAGTGGTGCTCCGGAGATGCGCGCTGATTAACCAAGCTCTCGCCCTCCCCGCGCGTTAACCTCCGGGCGAAAGTCGGGCAGCGGAATGTATTGTGGTTGTCCGATCCTGTGCCCTCCATCCAACGGTGGTTATGCTCCAAAGTTGCTCGTGTTTTAAGCTATGTCCACCGCGTCCCTGGCCCACCTTGGATTGCCCTTCGGCCCGTATTAGCCGTCGATTTCATTCCTGATCGCGTGGCTCGGAATCATTCACATGTCTTGTTGACCGCCCGAGCCTCTCACCACGTCATCTGTTCCCCTTGGTTGTTCGTACGCCTACGTGTCATCACCCCGCGTGCCCATTATATTTTCATCCCCGTCGCATATATATATGTGTTTCATTCAGATTCATCGTTTTTATTCATACATCGTGTTTAAACTGTTTTACGTGGTAAACTTACATCCTGTCTATTTACCAAAACCTCTCTGTAATTCCGCCGTCACCCCGCATGTTCTTGCCATGTAGCCATATCATTGACGCCACCATTGTCTCCACCTTCACTCCCCTTGCACCTGTGTTTGGTTTTTCTAATATATTTGCGAGTTTTGCAGGTTTATATGGAAAAGGAGATGCCGCAATATATCGCCTCCATTGCAGAGCCCAAGGTCTTCTCTAAGGACAGTCTTTAAAAGCAAAAATTTAAGAACAAGGCTGGCGGTGGTTGTTATGATATGACCTCATTAATGGAAGCATAAATAAAATCCATTGAACCCTAAAGACACCTACAGAGGGAAAGATTACACAGCAAGAAACATTAATTGGGCGGCATACAAATATCAGTAAAGATCGAGAAAGCCAGTGCCCAGCCTTATGATTTTGAATTTTAATTCAAAGATTGGAAGATCGGGAGTAGCATGCACAAACACAAGCAACCTCAAGCAGCAGAGTACTTGGACTAGTTCAGCACCGTCAAACATCATAGGCGGGTTTTTCCTCGCCAATTTGTTTTAATGAGTCAATTTAATGTACATTACCTACCCTCATTCTCTAGAGCTTTCTGTTTCTCTTATGAAAATGAGGAAGAAATATATTGAAAGGGTTCCAGATTTCTATCAGCAAACTGTGCAGTGAAAGGCTTTGTATACATCTTGTAAAGTTTCTGTATGAAGGCTCAGAGCCTGTAGGGTCTCAGTGAGGAGTAGTTATCACTGTGATGAGGATTCTGGTCTTTGGTATCCCACAGTATGTAATCTATTCTTATGTGTTAATATAATATCTCATTTCATTGCATTTATCTTCTTGTATCATGTTCTAGAATGCGAGTGGCTCACTGATCTTAAGTAAG
Organism: Pinus albicaulis; assembly: GCA_034641835.2. NCBI lineage: Eukaryota > Viridiplantae > Streptophyta > Pinopsida > Pinales > Pinaceae > Pinus > Pinus albicaulis. Next base: position 219,677,614 of record CM076583.1, read on the forward strand.
GATTCATCCTAGTTGGTGCCCATACTTGGATTAGTCAAGTGCTTTAAATAGGCCTAGTCATGATATACTGTTCCATGTTCATGTCATTCATATTTTCTTCTATATTAGTTACTTGAGGAGGGTGCTTTTAAAACGCCATTGTCATGTATGGATTCTTAGTTGGATAAGCCCATATGTGGTTCTGTTGTGTATCTGGGTATCAGCCTCATGTTAACTAGTATCTCCTTCATGTTTTCCTCACTGAATCCACTTTCTGATATTTGATTTCTGTGGCATACTATTTGAACCGGCCCTCTTTGCAGTAAGTTGTCTCTTAACCATCTGATGCTTTTGTATTGGAGTTTTGCATGCTGTTCCTACATTATTCTTATCTTTGTATCAGCGTCTGAGAGAGTTTGGTTCCATTTAAACTAATTTCCTTGTTTTACAAGAGATAGTAAGAGAGATTTTGGATTGACAACCCAAGATATATTATGAGCTCCTTGCTATGCTAAGATGTCCTAGGCACTAGTCTATAGCAACTCTAGGCTGTCTCTAGGGTAGAAAATAATTGTCAACAACACTCTGTAGCTACAGATTGTTCTATCATCTTGCGTAGTTGAACTTTGTGCCTCCATCTATTGTTATATGTGTTTCTTCTAAGTATTAATATTTTCTCGTTAGAACATGGTGATTGGTGTTGACAATTATCTGTGTTGTCATTGCATTGTCATAATGAATCATCATTATAAAGGGACTGCCATTAATTATTTATAGCTAAATATGGTGTAGGATTGTGATTAACTAATTATGGCTGAAAATGCTGTAGGATTGTGATTAACTAATTATGGATGAATATGGTGCTTGTTATTTTTAAAACCACAACATCCGGATCAGCATTGGTATCGAAAATGGATGAGGATTTAAAAAAAAAAACAATTATAATTTTATATAATTTGTTGAAAATTTTGTTGAAGGACATAATTTGTTAAACTAATGAAAAATATTTTGAACTTATTCATATTTTAATTTTAAGATTTATAATATAAAATATATTAATTATAAATCTCGTGGAAAATGATAGAAGAAATTATAGAACTCACTAATTTCGAACTACCAATATAAAATATAGTTGTATTAGTTTATTTTTCTATTTTATATATTTGTAATTATTTTTTAATGTTTTTTTTTCCTAAATTACATAACAACGTTTAATTTTTATTTTATTTTAAAATAAATTTTAAAATTTATAATATAAAATATAGTTGTATTATTTTATTTTTCTACTTTATATATTTGTAATTATTATGGCTGTTTTTTAATGTCATGTTTTCCTCAATTACATAACAAAGTTCAATTTTTATTTTATTTTAATAATTTATAATATGATGATGATGTATTGGAGTTGTATTGGTTTATTTTTCTATTTTATATATTTGTAATTATTATAGTTGTTTTGGAGTTAAGTAATGTATCCCCTATATCTTATTATTTTTGTCATATACATTGGTAAGCTAGAGGAGTTGGGGTGCAAGGTCCCCGATGTTGCTAGTGTTCTCATTACTCTTCTCCTCTATGTTGATGATATCGTTTTTCTTACAAAATGATGACCTTGAAAAGTAGCTCCAAATTATTCATAACTACTTCTCAAACATGGTATAACAGTTAATACCTACAAGACTAAAGCCATGATCATTAAATCAAAAACGATCACCCATAGTAGTTTCGTGTATAATAACCAGTGATTAGAGCAAGTTTCTTCTTATATGTATTTAGGCATTGACTTCCCTATTCATATCAACTCGAATTATAGCATTGAGAAAAGGATTATTGGGGGTTGGAAAGATTTTTATGAGCTTGAAAACAAATGTAAGTTGGTCGATCTTTACATTTGGAGTAAAAAGAGGTTCCTCTTTGAGATCCTTGTCCCTTTGTTGTCTTATACGGATGTGAAGTTAGGGGTTGCAGTATATCCAGACAGTCATGGAGGAAGATTGAGATGATTCAAATGAAATTCATAACCAACAACCTTAAGATGAAGGGAAATATTGCCTAACCCATCCTCTTGATCGAATATGATTTGTCCCTCATTGAAAGTACAACTATGTTTAGATATTTGATGTATAAGAAGAAGCTTGACAACATGGAGCCAAAAAGGCTCCCTAAAATTGCTTCTAAATGTAGTCAAAACCGTCACCTTCACCTCAATTGCGGGTGGCAGAAGGATGCCCAGTCCTCACTCAACCATTGGGGTATTAAGGAGGAACTTAGTATGGGAAGCAAAGATAATATAAAAAACAATATTACTTCCATGTTTAAGGACAATCTATGGGAGGATCACGAGCTGGAGCGTAAAAGGAAGCTAAGATACTACAACCCTACCCTTGATAATCAAAATTATCTCTCTGTGTTGTCCAGCAATAAGAAAAAAATGAACATCATTAAGATAAGAACTAATTCCAATGAGCTTCGAAGTGAGACCGGGCGGTGGTCTATTCCAAAGACCCCTTGGAAGGATAAAATCTATCATACTTGTGATTCTAAGAAGGTGGAAGATGAAAAGCACTTCCTTATAGACTTCCCTACTCTAACTCACATTTTCTCTTAATTCCCTACCATCTGCCACACTTCCAGTCTTCCTGACCTTGTAAGCCAACCCACCTATAGCGATCTTGGTGCACTTATTTCCCTTGTCTTCGGCCATAGAAATAATATTTTGAAGGATAAAACTTAGATTCCTTCTCCTTTCTTAAGGTCTAATAGACCACATTAGTCTTAACGGGCGGTAACCATCATCATCATCATCATCATCAATTTTTATTTAAAATTTTGGATATGAATCTATTTTTAATTTAGTTGTCAAAAGTAAATTAAATGGAAAGTAACTTTTAACTTGTAATTATAGAATTAAATTTTGAATTTTGAATATGTTTAATTTATGTTTTAAAAAAATATGTATGATATAATGTGAACATGTTATATTTAATTTTTTTTTTTAATTATTAAACATATATTTAATTCTTTAAATGGTGGGTTTTTAAAAATATAACAAAACTAGTGAAATATTAACCATCAATTTTGAGGCCAAGTGAATAGATGTACAAGGAGGCAACTTTCATCCTCAAATTTCCTTCATGTCTTTCACAAATTTTAATTATGGGCACTCCTGCATATTCACTCCACACCAAATCCTTAGAACACACATGAGAAGATGCCAATGATAGAAGTTGGAGAAGAACCCCAAGGAAATAATAGGGAAAACTTCTGGTATAGTTTGGTGTGGTCTGGATCAACTCTTGTACTCACTAAAGGCTTCCTTAGGATGGCATTTAAATAGGAGTCCTTAGGATGACATAAATAGGAAAACTAAGGTTCTGGATATGGCTGAATGGTTTAATGGAGTAACATTGGGTAAGGCTCGAGAAATATTGGCTATTCCAACACCACACCTAAAATACATTGCCCAATTTAAGTCAGATTTGAGATTTCGAGTGGGATATGTGGAAATAAAAGTCTTTTTTTAGAGATATATTGTATTTTGTATTGCATATTGAATTATTTTTTATGAGGTATTTGTTTATATTTGAAAAAATGTGATGTGTTGTGTACCCAATATAGTTGATGGCGAGTAAAGTTTCGTGTAAATATATCCACGACACCTAAGTGCAAATATTGAAAGATGATGCTTGTATGGCATCTCAAGAATTACAATGCAACATGTAAATCCATGGCACCAAAATGAAAATATTGAAAGATGATGCTTGTATTGCATTTCAACATCTCAAGAATTACAATGCAACATGTAAATATGGTTAGAACAAATTATAATGATTTTCTAACAAATTATTCATATTGAAAGTAAATTTCTACATTTATTAGTGAAGAAATTTGACATCCTAAACCAGAGTTCACCTTTATATAATTTGATTTCAATATCACAAATTTATTTTTCAGAATGAATTCAGTAAACTTCTCTTCTCATAAAGGCTAGAGATATAACTATTAATTGTTTCAATCGTGATATTTTAAGGGAATTTTCATAACCAACTTATTTAATGAGCAAGTTTCTTCCTTCAATCATGTAATAGACCTACTCAATCTTACGTAATTCCACATGGTAAATCTATTATAATTTAGCTGTTTAATTAAGAAAATCAATAATTCATTTGATGTAAAATGAATTATTGGTAACATAATATGGGTATTCATTATTTACGAGAGATATCTGGAGAGAAGAGGAAAGTGTGGGAGATATTGCAGTGGCGGGAGTGGTAAATATGATGACTGCCATTGCGCTTCTGTTGGAATTTTTGTTCTAAGGTTGCAACCAATAAATGAGAGAGTTTACTTTTCGAAATTTTCTGTGAATGGGTCAAGGGAAAGCTCTGTGAACCTGGACTAGAGAGCTTACATAAATTTTCTCAGTTGGATACGAGAGGCTCTCACAATGCTCGAGTCGGATCTCATTCATAATTCTGGTCTCGACTCAACTGTTTACCTTTGAATCTACATTGTGGTGAAGGGGTAAAGAGACACCAGTATCAACTTCGAACCTTCACACGTGATGGAGGCAAGGAGTTGGTCATTGAAGAATTAATTAACTATACTACTTCTTGGAAAATATAGGTGTTCATGTTAGTATTTGCAATGGATATATGCCTATTTTGCACAAACAAATAACCATTTTGGTTGATAATAATACATATTCAAACAATAGTTACTTCATTTCTGGAAAATAGAAATGTCGGATCTACATTGTGGTGAAGGGATAAAGAGACACCAGTATCAACTTCGAAGCTTCACACGTGATGGAGGCAAGGAGTCAGTCATTGAAGAGTTAATTAACTATACTACTTCTTGGAAAATATAGGTGTTCATGTTAGTATTTTCAATGGATATATGCCTATTTTGCACGAACAAATAACTATTTTGGTTGAGAATAATACATATTCAAACAATAGTTATTTCATTTATGGAAAATATAAATGCCTACATAATAAATAATAGTTAAGTTAGAGTTTCTATAAAAAGGATATGTCTTTTCCATGTACGCAAAAATTCCATTGTTGTGTTGAAGTTTCCTTGAAATGAGATAGGAATTTGGTTTCTTGAAACATGTGCGTGCATGCTTGAAAATTTAACTAATATGCATTTGATTTTTCTTGGAGAGAAATATGTATATTTTGAAATAATTCTTGCATTTGAACCTTGTAAGTAGAAGAGATAAATATAGAGTAGAACATGATTTTACGTAATATGTAAGATTGTGTATTTTCATATCAATAGTCCTTGTGCCATAATATGTAGGCATGCATAGGAATTTTTACTTGAAAATTTAACTAATATGAATATTTTGAAATAATTCTTACCTGTGAATATTGTAACTAGAAGAGATAAATATGGAGTAAAACGTGGTTTTACTTAATATGTAAGATTGTGTATTTTCATATCAATAGTCCTTGTGCCATGATATGTAGGCATGCATAGGATTTTTTATGTAAAAGATAAATAAAAACGTAATTTTCTTGAAAGAGAGTATGTGGTTATTTAGCTAAAATTTCTTGAAAAGAATAATCTCTGGAAAATATTGGTATTATGCTAATCTCTTAGAAATATATTGATCTTTGTGAATTACCATGGTAAAAGACATAATCTATGTCAGTTCTTGAAAATATTGTTATGTTCTTAGTGATATGCCATGGTAAAAGACATAAGGAAGGTTACTATGTTAATTTTCCTAAAAAGAATAATCTCCTGAAAAGACTGGTATTATGTTAATCTTTTGCCTTAAAATAGTATCTCATGATGATAAAATTCTAATAAGAGCATATATGTTGCCCACATTAAAGGACAAGCGATCTCTCTTACATGCTCAAAGAGGTAGAGTTATCTGTCTTGGATGCACCAAGAATAACTATCGTGTTATAGAGGTATGTTCTTTGCATGGATAAAAGAAAATAATGAGCTATCATAATCCTTAGGAAACATATATGAGTAACTTTATGCTAACATAACTATTATGTTAGTTTATGTTAGTTTCTTTTGAAATGAGATCATGTTTATTCATGCAATATTTGTATTAGATTTCATTGGAAAGAATATACATTTGTATGTGGGAAATGATAACATGTTTTTTTATCCTACATTGGAAAATATTCTTTGTCAAAAAAGATGAATTACATATACAAAAACTAAAGTAATGTTTTGGTTTCCTTGAAATATATATATGGGTAATGCCGGTATAATATTTCGAGAATAAGAGACGTATTATTATGCTTTATTCCATTAGTTTTATGGAAAAGAAACAATGTATTTGCATGCCTATAATGTTATATTTCCTGGAAAAGGAAATATGTGTTTTTCATGTTTTCTTATGTTAAGCATTCCTTTGGGAAGACTCTTTTGGAAGCTATGTGCTCCGTTGTGTAAGAATTCCTTTGGGAAGACTCTTTTGGAATCTATATGTATTTGCATGCATGGCAGCAACATTTTTTATGTTAGTTTTCCTTGCATGCACCAAAATTAATAGCTTAAGGGTTAGTTATTTTGATTAAATTTATGTAAATCGCATGCATGAATATTGTAATTGATGTATCAGTTTCTTTTAAAGAAAATCTTGGGAGATGTAGCTATTGTCTTGCAGGAATGGGTGCTTATGTGAGGGAATCATTATGTAATGTGATGACCTATAACTAGCACATATGCAGTATGTGTTGTTAAAGCGAGAATGTCAAGGTATTTTACTTTCATGTCATGAAAATACATGAGTATATGGAGAAGCTTCTCTAGTATAGATTTATGAAATGGTTGATTAATACTTTATGAATCTTGACATCAATGTATGTTGAAGCCATCATTAGCAGGGAATGATGGTGACATGTACAAAGGAAATATTATGCTTAACTTGGTGGTAGGTAAATGATTATGTCTCATGAGCTGCAGGATGATCCAATGTATGATGGTCCATTGTAGGGCATCCATGCCACCAAGATATGAAGATATGAAGATTAGTTGGTAAATGCTATGAAGATAATGACTTTAAGCTAGATATTTGTATACTTCCTTGTAAGATTTAAAACGATGGTTAAGGGATGGTCTCCCTTATAAGTCATTGAGTGAGGGCTGAACACCCTCACGAGCATTTAATAATAGAATTAAACATTTGTTGATTTTCACCCTACGGGGTTTTCAGGGTATATTGGTGTTCAATCATGTGATTGATTATTGTTTCAAGAGGATGATGTTGATGCCTTTCTTGCTGTAATGTTCATAATGTCAAGTATGTGATGACTACACGAATTGAAATGAATGCAAGGTATCTCGTATAGTTTTATGTTAATGTACCATAATAGAGGTTATACATGGTTAAGCAATTTCCTATTCTTATAATAATGTTTCACTATGAACTTGTGAAGATTCTGTCTAATGATGAGCAAGGAATATTTAATAGTGATTTGGATGGTTACCATGGGTAATTTGTATAAATTTTTTTTAACTCCTTGCATTTCCATGTGAAGTTAACGGTGTATGTTACAAGTGGTATCAAAGCTAAAGGTTGCAGCACTGCGCCTTTGGGATTTGTTAAGTGAAAATAAATTTAGGTATGATACTAATGGACATTAGTTAAGGTATGATACTAGAAATCTACATATTGATTGATATATGATTCTAGAAATCTAAATATTAAATGATATATGCAGTAGTCTACTTTTGACATGATATGTGTGATTAATGTTTATAACTACATTGAAGAGTAATAAGTAATAAATGCTGCTGCAAAACGGTTTTCATAACATTGAAAATCCTGTTGAGAATAAAAAATAAAAAAATTAAACCTTTGCTCTACTTACGAACAACCTGAGTACTCACTAGTGAAAGTGAGAAGACAATAAAACCTTTGTTGTACTTATGAACAACTTGAGTACTCACTAGTGAAAGTGAGAGTTGTTTATTAATATTTGGGTATATGACATATTACTCATACATTTAATGAACATAACTAAAGTTACCATGCACTACTTGAAAATTATGAATGTGTATAGTGATGGTGTGTGAAACTAATGCATGAATGAAAAATATGAGGAAAGTCCTTGACGACGATGATAGAGTGTTTTAAAATGAAATTGAATGAACCCTTTCGGATGTTAAAAATACACAATGGGTCAAGTAGTGAGACTTGACTATAATGAATAGCTTTTTAATGAGTCGTGTCATGGATGAATTAATATTATTAGTGGCACTGATTAGTTAGTGTTCTATGAATAACTAATAAAACCTATATGCATGAATGGGTTTTTATTAAATATTATTGCAAGTTGTGAACAAGTAGTTACTTCACATGTCAAATTGTTGGTAACAACACACTATTGGAATTGGAGATGTTGGATTCTTACCCGTGGGACTACTAACCTAATCGCTATTCACACATACGCATTAACAAATATTTATATATACTTATATGCATGACAACATCATATGCATGAAACTCAAATTAATTTGAAAGTGAGTATTTTTTGTTTTTAACAATGCATATTTATGATTAGTTTCGTTGATGAGATTATAAGTATGGTTAGCTTAATCGTAACAAGAAAAACCTGTGAAAGTAACATAGTGCCATGGAAAAATTGCAACTGTAATTGATAAAGTATCATGTTATAATGTGCATGATTTTTTTATTCGGGAAATAATAATGTATAACACATGGCATCATGTTATAATATGCATGATTGTGTTATTTGGGAAATAATAATGTAGAACACATGTATTTTATCCATGTTCCCTGTCAATATAGATATCATTAGACCCATGTGGAGGGACAAGTATGATGTATGATGCACATAAAGTTTCTTTTTGTTTATTTATAATGTGCAAATAGTTCATGATGTAATCTACTATGGGAAATAATGCTAAAAGAGAAATTTAACATGCCAGACAGTTGTGAACAATTATGAAAGGCTAGAAGGCCTTGGGTTGACGGTGGTTGCCTGTCTGGAGGGGTTGATGGCACTTACTTGCCTGGATTTCCTGTTCCTAGAGATATATGATTTCATTAAGGGAAGAGAGTTGGCCAAGATGGTGAAGAGGGGAAAACCTGAGACAACTCTATTGATTTTGGAGCCCCTTGGAGGAGGTCCAAAATTCCTCATAAATGGGATGTTGACAGAGGAATAGGCATGATGTTGCTGAGAGGAATCCATACTCAACCTGGAATGGTCTTTTGTCAAATAACTGTTTGGATGTGAAAATGACTCGATTTGGTTGTGGAAACCAACTCCCATGGGTTGGGAAGAGCATTTTGTTTACCATTGTGGTTCTCATAGTGGAGCAAGTTAAGTAATAAGTTATGTGTTATATCAAAATGAGTTTTTATTTGATTGCGTAAATATCTTATGTAGATATTAAGAGGAAATGAACTTAACACTTGGAAAATGAATTACTGAATGTATAAGCTCATTTATTTTATTACTAATTTATTTGAATGTCTTAGCAGAGGCTAGGATATGCCCATGGTGCATTGATTGACCATTGGTATGATTACAGAGCTAGGTGATCTCTAACTACTTTTCGAAGTACTCTGTGGAAGTCTTTAGTAGGAGCTAAGATAGTGTGCACATGATTCATTTATTAAAGGGTTGGTGCTCTCTGAGTACTTGTGGAAGTACTTTGATTAAAACATCTCTTGATATTGCATGATTTTTTTATAGTTGCAAGTGTTTCATTTGATTGAAACTATGTGACTAATGTGATTGAATTTGTTAGTCATACATTATAGGCTCTTTCTAGGGAAGGTTTATGGGTTGTTCAACCATTCTCAGAGAGTTTTTGTAAGAGCCATCATTACTTCCAATAGTAATTGGTAAGTAATGGTAAGTTGGTATAGTATTTTTCTATATTTTTTATGAATTTGAATAATGGATTAGTGAATAAAAATGTAAATGGAATATTTTTTGAGTTATACGTGCTTATGACTATGGATAAAAACATTATTGTTTCAATTAATGGCATTTAAGGAAAAAAAAAGTGTTTCATTGTGAAGGGGAAGGACCCCCTTTTGGTTGTTTATATTGTTATATCATGAGTATAAGTTTAAGTTTCAGTGAGAGCAGCACACTGAGGATGGTGTTATCTTCAAGGGGGGGAGTATGTAACAAACCTACTCAACCTTACGTAATTACACATGGTAAATCTATTTTACTTTAATTGTTTAATCAAGAAAATCAAGAATCGGTTTGATGTAAAATGAATTCTTAATAACAGACTATGGGTATTCATTATTTATGGGAGATGTCTAGAGAGAAGAGGAAAGTGTGGAAGATATTGCAGTGGCGGGAGTGGTAAATCTCATGACTTCCATTGCGTTTATGTTGGCATTTGCATTCTAAGGTTGCAGCCAATGAAGGAGAGAGTTCAATTTCCAAAATTGTATGTGAATGGGTCATGGCAAAGCTTTGTGAACTTGGACTAGAGAGCTTACATTTGTTTTCTCATTTAGATGTGGGAGACTCCCACAATGCCCGAGTCAGACCTCATTGATCACACCGGTCTCAACTCTGTTGTTTACCTTCGGATCTACATTGTGGAAAAGGTGTAAAGAGACACTAGTATCAACATTGAAGCTTCACACGTGATGGAGCCATGGTGTCAGTCATTGACTATTTAAGTAACTATACTACTTGTTGGAAAATATAGGTGTTTATGTTAGTATTTGAAATGGATATATGTCTATTTTTCACAAACAAATAACTATTTTGGTTGAGAATAATACATATTCAAACAATAGTTATTACATTTATGGAAAATAGAAATGCCTACAAAATAAATAACAGTTAAGTTAGAGTTTCTTTAAAAAGTATATGTCTTTTCCATGTACGCAAAAATTCCATTGTTTTGTTGAATTTTCCTTGAAAGGAGATAGGAATTTGGTTTCTTGAAAAAGAAACATGTGCATGCATGCTTGAAAATTTAACTAATATACATTTGATTTTTCTTGCACAGAAATATGTATATTTTGAAATAATTATCGCATGTGAATCTTGCAACTAGAAGAGATAAATATAGAGAAAAACATGGTTTTACTTAATATGTAAGATTGTGTATTTTCATATCAATAGTCCTTGTGCCATAATATGTAGGCATGCATAGGAATTTTTATGTAAAATATAAATAACCATGTGATTTTCTTGATAGAGAGTATGTGGTTATTTAGCTAAAATTTCTTGAAAAGAATAATCTCTGGAAAATATTGGTATTATGCTAATCTCTTACAAGGCTATTGATCTTAATGAATTACCATGGTAAAATACACAATCTATGTCAGTTCTTGAAAACATTGTTATGTTAATATTTGAGAAAGATATTGTTCTTAGTGATATGCTAAGGTAAAATACATAAGGAAGGTTACTATGATAATTTTCTTAAAAAGAATAATCTCTTGAAAATATTAGTATTATGTTAATATTTTTCCTTAAAATAGTATTTCATGATGATAGAATTATAAGAAGAGTGTATCTGTTACCTACATTAAAGGAAAAAATATCTCTCTTGGATGCTCAAAGAGGGAGAGTTATTTGTCTTGCATGCACCAAGAATATCCATTGTGTTATAAAGGTATGTTCTTTGCATGGATAAAAGAAAACAATGAGCTATCTTAATCCTTAGAAAAAATATGTGAGTACCTTTATGCTAACATAATTATTATGTTAGTTTATGTTAGTTTCTTTTGAAATAAGATCATGTATATTCATGCAATATTTATATTATATTTCATTGGAAAGAATATATATTTGTATGTGGGAAATGATAACATGTTTTTTTATTCTACATTGGAAAAGGTTCCTGGTCAAAGAAGATGAATTACATATACAAAAACTAAAGTAATGTTTTGGTTTCCTTGAAATATATATATGGGTAATGCTGGTATAATATTTGGAGAATAATACATGTATTCTTATGCTTTATTCCATTATTTTTATGGAAAAGAAATCATGTCTTTGCATGCCTATTATGTTATATTTCCTGGAAAAGGAAATATGTGTTTTGCCTGTTCTTTTTTGTTAAGCATTTCTTTGGGGAGACTCTTTTGGAAGTTATGTGCTGTGCTGTGTAAGCATTTCTTTGGGAAGACTCTTTTGGAACCTATATGCATTTGCATGCATGGGAGAAACATTTGTTATGATAGTTTTCCTTCCATGCACCAAAAGTAATAGCTTAGAGGTTAGTTATTTTGATTAAATTTATGTAAATCTCATACATGAATATCGTAACTAATGTATCAGTTTCTTTTAAAGAAAATCTTGGGAAATGTAGCTATTGTCTTGCAGGAATGTGTTCTTATGTGAGGGAAACATTAGTTAATGTGATAACTTATAGCTAGCACATATGCAGTATGTGCTGTTAAAGGGAGAATCTTAAGGTATTTTACTTTCATGTCATGAAAATATATGAGTAGATGGAGAAGCTTCTCTAGTATAGATTTATGAAATGGTTGATTAATACTTTATGAATCTTGACATCAATGTATGTTGAAGGAATCATTAGCAAGGAATGATGGTGACATGTACAAAGGAAATATTAAGCTTAACCTGGTGGCAGGCAAATTATTATGGTTCATGAGCTACAGGATGATCCAATGTACGATGGTCCATTGTAGGGCATCCATGCCACCAAGACATGAAGATATGAAGATTAGTGGGAAAATGCTATCATATTTATTGTAATAGATTTAAGCTAGATATTTGTATATTTCCTTGTAAGATTTATAATGATGGTTAAGGGATGGTGTACCTTAAAGCCATTAAGTGAGGGCTGAACACCCTCACGAGTGTTTAATAATAAAATTAAATGTTTGCTGGTTTTCACCCTACGGGGTTTCCAGGGTATATTGGTGTTGAATGATGTGATTGATTATTGTGTCGAGATGATGATGTTGATTCCTTTCTTGTTGTAATGTTCATAATGTCAAGTATGTGATGACAACATGAATAATGAAATGAATGCAAGGTATCTCATACAATTTTATGTTAATGTACCATAATAGAGGTTGTTAATGGTTAAGCAACTTATTATTCTTATACTAAGGTTTCACTATGAACTGGTGAACATTCTATCTAATGATGAGTAAGGAATATTTAATAGTGATTTGGATGGTTACCTTGCATAACTTGTATAAAAAAAATTTAACTCCTTTGGTTTCCATGTGAATTTAACCTGTATGTTACAAATCACATGAGAAGATAAGCATATCATAAGAACATACTAAAATTCATGAGAAAAACATACTGAAATTTGAGTTCAAGAAAACAATTTGTATTCTACTAGAATCAATTTGAAAATTTGAGTAATTGATTTAAATTGAAAGTAAATTTAAAGAAATTAAACTATAAGTTAGATTATAACACATTATTATATTGATTATTTATAAAAATGAATAAATATTTACAATTTATAAATTATGAATATATAGAAATTTTAAATTAAATTATATATAAATTAATTTAAATTTAAAAATTATTGAAATAAAAATATCTTTAGAAGTGTAATTATACAAATAAACTATGTCAAAGAATTTTTTGCTGATAGAATAGATTTATTAACAAATAGATATACTATTTAAAATTAGGGTTCAACATTCAAGAAATTAGAGGAGACCCAAAAGCTGCCTCCATTTTAACTGAGATATTCTCTCTTTTTTGTTTTTTGGCCATGCATATTTAGGGTAGCATTTACTTTCTAAAGTTATTGTATGTAAAAGGCAGTAAAATGGACATATCTGATACAGTTTAAACCTTTTCAGTATTAGTTGACCTATAACTCTTTAAAGTAGCCAACAAACCTAATTTCCTTAGAAGCAATATAATTTTAAAATCTGTACCTTGTTTTTCTCTTTTTGATTACTAAAAAATAAAAAAAATCTGCTGAACTTACAAAACAAAATTAAGATTCAAGTTAAATATTGATACACCAAAATCTTACCTTAATTTATTTAATCAATCAAGAAATACAAAACTAAAACAAAAATTAAAAATAAAATAAATAACCCTCATAAAAATGTCAGATGCATTTAGATCCATTAACCACGCAATTCTGCCGCCCCTTTGAAACATATCTCCTCTAGTTCTCGATTATTGCACGATAAAACACAGAAAAGAATAAAGGCCTCCTCAAATCAGTCCACACACCGCCTAAGATTTCGGGAACGCAACCCAAATTAATTGAACGCAACTCAACAAAAATTTGAATGAAAAATTTATGGGCAATCCTTCACCTCAACGTGTACTATTTCAAATCAATGGAGGATGGACGCTCGTATTTCTCAACGGTTATCTACTTCTCTGACTCACCTATAAACATGCGAGTGGACTTTAGTGCGATTTTTTAAAGCTTTTACGGTGACTTTTTGCGGTGTACAATAACGACACCGTTAATAACTTGCGGTGGCAAAATTTCCCATTTTCCGATCAGTATAAGGAAGGTTATATAATGTTGACACTATTTTCAAGAAAACTCTTGTTATTTCCTTTAATAAATAAAATGATATTATATATAAAATTTTTGAGTTCCCCTATGTTTGGTTGTATGGATCAGATTTTATAATAAAATTATTTTTTTATTTAAAATTGTATTTAATAAATAAAACGATAGAATATTTAAAAAATAATAATTCTCTTATGATCAGATGGATGAGATTTTATAATATTTTTTTATTTTTTAAAAATTGTATATGCAAACTTATTGATGTAATTATATAAATACAATTTAAATTTATTTTATATAAATATAGTTTTTAATTCATATAATTAGGTGAATTAATATAGTATAATCTATTTTAGTTTTTAAGTGAAATGATAATTTTTAAATTGATTACTTATTTTCATCAAAATTGAATAGATGTTTAGGAATAATATTTTATTCTTAAATTGTCTTCCCGCCTTCTCTAAATTTTCATTCTATTATTTACATATTTAATTTCAATGAAATCTTTTGAACAGGCACGAGAATATGTCCACGATGGCAATTGGATAAGAAGAAAGACACACAGGATAGCAACTAGAGAAGAACCAAGAGCAAGATTGCTTGGAAGATTGTACTTCTTGTAGTTGGGGGCTTCAATTGGATGGCATGAATGGAAAAATTAAATATTCCAACACCACTTCTAAAATGAATTGCCTTGTTTAGGTCGTACTTAAGATTTCAAGTGGAATTAGTTTTTTTGGATGTTTGTTTAGGGTGGAGAAAATATGATGTGGTGTGTACCCAACATCGAAGATGGAGAGTAAATGTGAAATGTAAAGAGATTTTCACCTCGAGAGATTTGATCCCTCTCGGCGCTTGATAGATCCGGAGTTAAGATGGATCTAGGCTGGGTTTAGTTTTTTGTAAATATCATCCATAGTACTGAAATGTATATATTGTCAACTATGATGGTTGTAGGGCTTCCAATATAGTTTAACATGTAGCAAATGTCCCATGTATGTTCACTAATTAGAAAACTATTTATTTTGAATCTAAATTTCTAAGTTGATTTAACATGGTGGGGGTGAGTTAATTTTTATATAATATTTTTTTTTCTGGGTTTTTTACACTAATCCTAATCACCCACCGGTTTCGAACCAATGACTTTGCAAAGAGAGTGCCTTAATAGTGCACCCCATCATCGACTGCTTTACACCACGTGGGCAATTTTTATATAATTTGATTTGAATGTTGCAAAGCTGTTTTTCAAATGAATTCAGTAGACAAGCATTTTCATAAAGAGTGAGCTCTAATTGTTAATCATTTAAATCATGATACTTAACTAAACTTCCATAGGAAACAACATTACTAAGAAAATTGTTTCCATTTAAATAACATCATAGTAAACTCTTATGAGAAGCTTATTCTACAACCCAATGTGAAGACAATGTGTAAGTATGTATGTTCTTAAAATAAAAATAAAATATTCTCTAAATAAGAAAGCAATGTATGTCATATGAAATGAATATTTAATTAGTTTTCCATATGAAAAATAAAAATGGAAATTGTAGGTTTGTTTGCAAATGAATAAATCATTATTCTTTTCCTCTTATGTTAGATTTGTGGTTAAAATAGATCTAATAATTTGATTTAAATATTTAAAATTTAATTTTCAAATGAACTTTTAAAAATAATCATTTTCATAAAGCCCAAAGATCTAATAGTTAATTGTTGAAATATTTA
The DNA here is from genome assembly GCA_034641835.2 of Pinus albicaulis. NCBI lineage: Eukaryota > Viridiplantae > Streptophyta > Pinopsida > Pinales > Pinaceae > Pinus > Pinus albicaulis. The sequence continues at coordinate 219,693,787 of CM076583.1, forward strand.
AAGAAGTTTTCAATAACCAACATCTTTAATGAAACATGTTATTTTAACTGAATTTCCATAAGCTTTTAATTGAGTTTCCATAAACAACATCTTTACTAAGAAAGTTTTTTCTTTGAAAATCACAAAATAAAACACTCTTATGAAAATTACATAGCGAACTAAAGTTCACATAAACAATTTGCATTCTATCATAATCAATTTCAAAATATTAACTAGTTAGTTTGAATTGAGTATAAATTTTAAAAGATTAAATTATAAATGATCTTATAAAAACATTATTATATTAATTGTTATTAAAAAGATAAATTATTATACTGATTATGATTATTATTTATAACATTATTATCTGGTTTGCTATTAAATTAAATTTATAAATTATAAGTATATATAAAAATTCTAAATTTAATTTATATATTAATTTCTTTATTTTAATTTTAAATTTAATCATTATTATTAAAAGAAACAAGTTTTTGAAAGTCAATCAATTGTTATGTTATTATGCCAACTAGTTTTTCTATGATAGATCTATTTGATTTATTAAGAAATAAATATATCATTTAATTTACTTTTTACATTGACAAAAAAAAATACAGCCCAATTCTTCGGCACCTTTGAAACACGCGACCTCTCAATTATTACACAACAAAACGCAGACAAAAGAACATAGGGTTTCTCAAATTAGACTCGACGATACCAAAACCAATATATATATATATATATATATATATATATATATATATATATATATATATATAGTTTAAAATGGAAAAATAGTCCAATTATAATTAATGGTAGATGGACCATCCTTCAAGTCAAACGTTATTATTTCATGAATTGAACAGAGGATGGACGCTCCTTCAACTCAACGGTTACCTTTTTTAGAGACTCAATCACCCATATAGATGGATTGGTAATATCCAACTCCAATACGGATTTCAATTTTTTTCGCAACTAATTTTTTTTTTAATTCCATGCATAACCGTAGATGGATTGGTAATATCCAATTCCAATACGGATTTCAATTTTTTTCGCAACTATATTTTTTTTTTTAATTCCATGCATAACCGTTAAATTTGTTGTGAACCGTTAAAAACTAATGCATAAAGGTTGGATATCAATTGCAAGTGCTTTCTTTGCCCAGGACAATGACGGTCTATCTACACAATGACAAAATTTCTCCACTTTTGGATTAGTATAATGAGAGTCGGATAATGTTATCTTTATTTTCAACAAAAATGGGTGTTTATTTCTTTTAATAAATACAATGAAAATAAAATTTATGATATGATATTAAATAATTTCAAAATTATGATATTAAAAGTAAAATTAAAAAAATTGTGAAGTTAATATATAGTAAAAGTTTTATAGTTAAAAAAAATTAATTGAAATTATATATGGAAATCTATTTTATAAATTTATTTGAAATTGTAGATGTGAAAAGTAAAATATAGATTGTAATGATAAAATTACATAAAAATTTTATTTTGTATGGTGATAAATAATACAATAGGAATATAACATATTTAAACTTTTGTTTTTAATAAAAACTAAGATTAAACATATTTTTTAATTAATTGAATTAATAGAGTTTAACTTATTTTAGTTTTTAATGATATGGTGGTTTGTAAATTGATTATTTAAAAATATAACATAACTCCACGTGAAATCTGAATTATCCATTTGAATGGATGGTCAAGCATATAGACAATTTTCATTCAAAATTTTGTTCATTCTTTCTCCACATTTTCATTGTGCATATTCTCTTCCCAAAATCTTATCCATCTATATTCACTCTTGGTGAAATCTTGGAGACAACAACTAGGAATGCTTAGTGTAGAGTTTTTTCTTAGCAGTTCTTGTACTACTTTTAACTCTGGCACAAATGGGAAAACTCAGGAGCTCATAATCTTCATATGATTGGAAGGTTTAATCGAGTCGCTTGACCTATTCAAACACCATAGTTAAATGGAGTTGCTTAGGGAAAGGCTAAATGGAGTAGCTTTGGGAAAGGCTGCAGAACTCCAGGCTATCCCAACACATAGTCTAAAACGCATTTCCCAATGAAACATAGGTAATCACAATAGTTTTTAACTATCTTTACCAAATGTAAGGTCTGCCATTATGTGTTTCTAGTTTAAAGGAGGAACTTTTATAATTTCCACTCTGGTTAATGATGACCCTTTTAATATATGCCACAATCTACATTGTTTTGTGTATGACATGAATAATACAATGATACATTCAGTTCTTACATGTTGAGATTAAACATCATGAGATTACTATTCACCATCTATTCAAGTTTCAAACTATAACATAATTAGTTGAACTTAGAAATCAATTGATGCTCATGAATAACTTGGAAGGATTCAATAATTTGAGATATTAAAGATGCTAGCAGTTCATATAGTGAAAATATTATACCAATCATATCTAGAAGAATACACATATCCACAAGTACAGGTTGCCTTCCTTGATAATAAGGCTGAAGAAAAAAAAACTTTGTAATAGCTCCAAGATTAAAAGTATTGTTTCTCATGAAATATTGCAGCCTCAAAGTACCATCTCTGGATGGATTTGTATGCCTAAAGAAGAATAGATTATGACAAACATGAATGGAAATTTTTTAAGTTTCTTTGGCTGTGAAAATTCTCTTTGAGTACCACGAAATCAGCTTAATAAGTGTTTGAATACCTTAACAGTTGTCGTTATTGTGCTTCGGCCTACATTGTATGGCTAGGGTGCATACTGTCTTCATTGATGCTTCTATTTTTATCTTAATCAAGAGTATCTTATCCTACATATCCTATTTCATTGGTCCATTAGATAAGTGTGTCCCCTGGCTCCTTACTTGCACATGTTAATGATGGATCCTTAGAGAAATTTGTTGGAGGTAGGTCATGTTGCAAGATAGGTTTGAGGTATTTCACTACCGAGTGGTTCTAAGATGGTTAATAATTACTTTGTGTATGAATCTATCTCTCTATGAATGTTGAGTAGAGATTGGTTGATGGAACTCTAGGTGGTTGACGATATTATGTGGCTTTAGGCTTTGTGGTCAATGTTCACAAGACAAACCATTGGGTGATAAATATGGATGCTCCAATGGATTGGATTCTTGAAACTAGGATGCCTTTTCGAGTCTCGATATGGAACTATTTTGATATATATTGGCATCCTTAACACCTTTTGGGGTGGACATGACACTTGTGATTATATAGGATTGGGGTCTTTAAAGGCTTTAGGGAAAATTATCTGTCTTGCATCATAAGGAACAACCGTTTGTTGGGAAGACAATTGTTGTTGTATGCATATTTCCAACTTGTCATGTCTATTATAAATCACATGGGCTCCCTAATTGAACTTTGTTTCGATAGTTAGAGAAGATGTGTTGGACCTACTTATGGTCCAAGTATGGTGGGTAGATGCTGTATTTAGACGTTTTGAAATAGTAGACCTAAAGAAAGGGTGTGCAAGTTGTTTCCACATATGTTGCCCATAAACTATTTCATGTTTCCTTTCTATCACTTAAAGAGGACTCCAAATTCTAGAATTGGGTCTCAATCTCTATGTATGATGTGGTCGAACAAGTCTTACAAAGTTGTCTTGTTATTCAATCATGATCATTGTAGAATAATCAATAGTGTGGTTCACACACTAACATTAGGCAATATGTGTCAACATTCAAGCATATGAGAAATTATGTTACCATATAATAACACTTCAACCATGGACCAACCTCAACATTGTCCCAAGAACTTTGTATGTTAGGGAAATGGAAATTATAGAGGAAAAGCAGTGTGACAGTAGTTTGTGTGTATAATCCTTGTGTATGATGTCTAGAGCAAGATCAAGCTTTATCAACTAACCTTAAATATGAATTGATTCACTTTGAGTTTGGAATTAATTTAGCGTTAGATATCAACTCTAGACAATAAGAATCCAAACCATTGAGATGCTAACTTGAATGAGTAAACAATTGAACCTATGCTTAGTATAAAAGGTCCAAGAAATTAAATATAATCAAGTAACAAACCCTTGGATCTAAACAATCTAGTTTAGGATCTATCAATTAAACCTCTAGATTATGAGAACAAAAAAAGAGAGAAATTTCTAGATTTTATTCTCTTAATTGCACCTTGGGAATTGGGTCTAATTAATTACCACCCGCTTTGGGTGAGGAACCCAAGGGTTTGTTATAAAACCTTTTCATTTCTAAGACTTCTTGGAGACTGAGGATGTTATCCTAAGGTCTTCTCAGCTATCCTAAAATCATCCTAATACCACCTTGTCACAATCTTGACATTCTCTATCTCAGGCTTATATACTAAAGTTGATTTCAGCCTAACACAAATATTTCGATCTACCTTTAAATGTGTTTTTCCCTTATTATTGTCTTAAGAATGGATTTTTATTAGAATTTTTGAGGAAAATATAATATTCACGAACTTCTTGAATTCACACTGCAATCAACTTAATCATCACAGATATCCTTTGATTTAGGCTTAAGATTAGGGAACAAACAAATATTGGTCTCTTCGCTTTCAAACCTTATACTATGATAAATAGGTTGATGGATTCAAGGTTGTTTTCATACCCTAGCTCTAATACCATGTTCATTTTTTGAGGGTCTTCTAAATGAATAACTATTTCGTATGATTTCTTCATTTCATATTTCTTACATTCTCATTTATCGTAAAGTAATTACACAGAAGACATCAACAATATAAACAAAAATTTCAGTATGATCATGTGGAGACATCCAAACAAGAATATAAGATTTGTATCCTGGGAAAACCCAACAACCTTTTCCTTCTAGATAAGTTATTTAAGTCAACGGAGATACATAACTCAAACATAAGGTCATAACCGTGGTTAGACCTAGTCAAATTATCCCTTTAGACAAATCGTAAAGCTTCCCAGTAAACTCAATCTGGTCTACTTAGAACTTGGCATTCTGCCTACGTCAGAATTTATTTTTTGTCTACCACAGAGCTCGACCCGCCTACCGCAAAGCTTGGCCCACCTACCTAAAAGTTCATTGTCTCGCCTCAGAGCTCACCCTTCCTCAAGGCTCAACCTCTTGACAAAGAGCTCAGTCTGCCTACCTCATAACTCAAGTTTTGGGTATCCTCAGTACGATCTACTCAAAACATTTATCTTCTCAAAAATCCAATTTGTGTAGAAGATGGATTCTAGATGCCATAGAAGACTCCTTCGCTCACGTAAACAAAAGAATTTCCTTGATCTGAATTAGTGGTGAAGAGGAGAGACAAGCTAGATTTATATGGTCGTTGGATGATCCAAAGTGGTGAGTCTTTAGGACCAAGTCAACATGAAGCTTTGGAGGTCAACTTTACATTTTTGGAGCCAAAATATTCAAATTATAAAATTAAATTTTTAAATTTTGTAAAGCGAATGAAGAACGTGCCTTTAATATTTTTCTTTCGACACATGCATGAAGAACATGCTTTACATTTATCATCAAGGAGTTAAAATAAAAATTATGAAGACTAACCATAATTACAAAATTCAACACCTACCTAATATTTGGCAGAATAGTTCAAATCCTGGTGATGGCGTAACAATCAGCAACATTGTGCATAGACTACTAAGCTTCACTCGAGCAGCAAGATAAGGGCTCCGGTGACAAAGAAACAAGGTAAACTAACTTGGAACACTACCCTTTTATAGTTTTGTTGCACATGCGAGGGGGTTTCGACGCATTCAACGCCCTTTCGCGAGAAGCCTTGTGCTAAGATTTAAGGTGGTGCGCTAAAGAATTTCTTTACAATGCACCACACTAGAGAATTACTTTGCGATGTGCTGCACTAAGGAATAACATTGTGTTACACTAACGAATAGCATTGTGCTGCACTAATGAATAGCACTGTGCAGCGCTAAGCCAGTAAGTTGCACGAGGCTATTAGTTAGAGTTGCGTCGTGCTAAGGAGGTGAGTAGCGCTGAGATATTTTTATAAAATGTGCTAGTGCAACTATCTCACTTTGTTAACTTGGAGAAATAGGGATTCTCATTTCTTGAAAATAAAAGTAAGAGGAGACTAAAAATTTAATAAATTTCAAAAAATTTGGGTTGTTGTGTCTACTACAATGATCTCTTTCTGGTAAATTCTACTAAATTAATTTAAAATTTTGATTGTAGTGTTATTTATGCATTTCGCTAGTAATAGTATATTCTTTTCAGCACAATATTCATAGCATATGGGATCCTTTATTAAGGTAATTTCAATTGCTAAGAAATAGTTATCAAATGATTTATGAGGGGAATTTACATTCTGTCGTACCCTGTATGAGGGTAATTGAAATGGAAATCATTATTCATGCTTGGCCAATGATTATCTACCTTAGCTTTCACACAACATCTCATGAGGTGTTCCATCGTTGTGATGTCATCCACCTTATCTTTAACAAAAAAATCCAATTCATAACCTTAATGGGAATAACGGTTCAATCCCCTTACCTTATTTAAGCTACCACACAAAATTGACATAAAATATTCAAAGTGGAGCCTATGCACCAATATTTGGAATGAAACTGCAAAATTGTGTTCGTGCATTATAATCCCTAGGTGCAATCACTCTATATATCAAAAACATTTGCCCTTAATTTAAATTTTATGCCTAACTAGCCTTCTAGCCTTCTAGAAGCATCCACTAAAATATCAATAAAAATAATGGACCCACCTGGAAATATAATAAATTCTCTCGAACCAACATATCTAACTCTTGATCATATGATCACTATGGGAGTAATAGTTACTTAAACAAGTCCCAAAAGGTGTCATTAAAGCTTAGATAACAAATTACACCACATAAATTACCATTAGGAAATATCACACATCCTAACATCCCCTCGTCAATATTGACTACGAACACCTTAAACAATACATGTATATGTATCATAATAAGACGAAGAAGGTGACATAACATCACATCAAATCCTCACTTAAGTAAACGTCCTCCATCCAAAGCATAGATCTTGACTTCACAATCTTTGTATTTGTAAAACATTTGGTGAAAATGTATACTACATTTTATTCACATATATTAAACTCCAACTCAACAATGCCATAAAACACAAGATCTTTGATGTAGTCAACATCTAGATTTAGAGAAAAAAATTTATTCTTTGCGATATGACAACTGATTTTTGTAGCCTTCCTTTCAACAAGTCCAAGCTCATACAAAACATCATTGATCCACATTCTTTCCCTATTTTTCGACCTAGTATACTCAAAATCATCGGATGCATAACCCAGATAAGTAGAGCACTTTGTTGTTGTTTTCACTAGTAATGAATGTCCTTGCTTTCAGGAAAAAAAAATCAATGCATGTGCTGCTCAAATCAAATCAGAATGAAGGATGTCCCACTAAGGCAATATTTTCACTTGCCATGCTAGGCACTTCCCTATTTCTCATATTGCTAATCTCATCTTGCTCATGTATAATCCTTAGTACTATTCTATAGAAAGTGGTGGTGACACACATAGAAAATTTATATTCAGTCTTGTTTAACATAAAAGTGTCCCTTGCTTGGTTATTGTTGGACTTGATGATGCATCATGTGGAAAAAATAAAGTTTCAAAACTATATTTGTCCCTATTTCATGACGTACTTGTAGCAACAGTAACAAAAATTCCTAAACAAACTTCAGACATAATTACCAATAGTAATAAACTTTGTTGTGGGACTTTTGGTGGAACTGTGGTCAACAACAGTTCATATTTGAGAAGGTTTTAGCCACAAGGAAAAATATGGGGATTTTAGCACTCAATAATTTTAGCCCAATCAAATCCATGGAAAATAATAACTCCTTTCAGAAGATGGTGTTTGTCTTAAATTAATGCATACACTCCCAATTTGCAGGTGAATACATATTATGTATGCTTGTGGCAGAGGAATATGAATTTCTTCAGAATGTTTCATTACCATACATTAATGAAAGTGTATATTTCCAGATTTGATAAAGATATACATTGGAAGTAAATGGCTCTTTGTGAGTATCCTATATAGCATGACGTGGAGGTCTATAATAGTCAACAATTTAGTGAGGAGACATATTTTGCAACAACTATGGTGCTAATATAGAGTCTAAAAATGCAATCACAACAACAATAAAACTCTCAAATAGAAGCATGCACTAGAAAGGATTTGTAGTTATGATAGAGGGGTATCTCTAGTAGGTTTGAAATTCTTGGTAGATGGAGAAACTAAAGCCAAATATGAAGAGCACTCCAAAAATTATGATATAGGAACTTGAACATATATAAACACCCAACATGGAAAAGGATAAATGAATATGTTTAGGGGATGATTTAAAAATCACTACAGGTTGTTGAGGATTGTTGCCACAAGTGGACCTTGTCATTTTAATGATAATTTTCTAAGGTTGTTGGTAAAAGGTGGTTTAAGAAGAAGCTAAGTCATTTTTTCTAAGGATTCTCCATTACCTTGAAACCCTTGACACAATTAAAGATAAGCCAACTTTCCGCATTTATTAAAAACCAGAAGGTGTTGTTGTTCTCATAGGCCTAGAAGTGTCATTGGCTAAAATGCAGAAGGAATTTTTCTTCAGCAAGGCATAGAAGTGGAAATTTCTTAAGCCATATTGAGATTGTAAATAAAAGGGTATTCCTTACTCCCGAGAATTTTGAAAAGTGGCAAGGCAATAAGCGATGCATGGGAAATGGAAGGCATAGTCCAACAAGAAAGCTATCTATGCTGAATTTTGATAAATCCAAAGTAAGTAACTTGCTTCATATAACTAACTCTGTAGAATATTGGATGTGAAATGTTGTCGGAGTCCAAGAAGGGAAGGTAGAGAAGGAAGTTATATTTCCTTGTGAATATCGTGTAATGGAGTATGCAAAAAAAAAAAAAAATGTGGCACTATCGTCATCATTTCAATGAATCCATGACTAATCTTCATTGCAAGGGTAAGGATGGTAGTAGGGTACATACAAATCTGAGGCTTCCAGTAAATTACCTAGTAGCCTTAAATAGTTGAAGTTGTATAGGGATTTACATTTTTATTAGAGTAGGAGGGACATTAATAGAGAATATTAGCAAGAGAGTAACAGGGCCATCAACAGAGAATAATAACCTTGCTACCCGGGAATGTTTACTTGAAAAGGTTCTAGAAACTAGTGGCTGCAAAAAAGAATTGGAAACTCCTCATTGTTGGGGAAGAAAACTCCTCATTCATCGCTGCAAAAGAGCCGAAAACTTTGGTTATTCTCCCATTAGGATTAGCACAGTAACCTTCCTAGTGGGTATTCTCCCATGGAAGAGATTGTAAGAAACCTAGTCACCCTGCAAAGCATGTAGATATTGTGCTAATGATAGCGGTCGCGGTACATACCCATGTAGTCTTAGTCACATTTTCTTGTTTGGATGTTGTAAATGCTTTTATAGTAATCCTGGTATATCCGTTCAAGTTGCATTTGTAGGATTATGGTAAAAACAATTCCTTTTTATCCTTGTGGAAGATAATAAACTTGATCAAAAGCCTTAACCATGGACCAAACCTCCATAATGGTCCCTTCTTAAGGTGGCCACTTATATTTATTGATTAGCACACTCGCCTAACTCATAGCCAGAGTTTTAAAACTAGGTCGGTCTAACTCAAACTAGGTCTAGTTGACCAATGCATAACCATGCCAGAACCAACTAGGTCAATTATACAGTTTGATGGTCGGTCTGTTACTGAACCGACCGAGTTGTTCATCAATTCAACCGATTCGATAGTAGACTAGCAAGAATGACTGAGTCTGACAAAACAAACTAACCTCAATAGTGGGAAAAAAAGGTGGGTTGGGCGAACTTGAAATCAATTTTTTTTTGTTTAAACTATTTCCTAGCCCCACTAACCCGCTCCCATGCGTATAAAGGTGACCCAACCCCCTCATATTTCCTCACAGTTATCTCATTGCATTTATGTGAGCATTTTTTAGGAGTTTGTGAGAAGTTAGAGTTGGTTTTTGGAGCAACATTGAGGAGGTATGACTTTGATTCAGAGTCCGAGCCAAATGATGTTTCCCTGTCTAGCGGTAGTGACTAGAAATCACTAGGTAGTATTTTGTACTAGTGACTTGTAGTCCAAAAATTATATTATTTTGTTGTAGAGGCCATTTAGAGCCTCCTTCGTTATGTGTTTTTATTTTGAAATCTATATATTACATGTATAGGAGAGTGCATTGGGTGACATTTTGATATAATCAATTTTGGAAGGAGAGGAAAATCAAAGAGGGGGGTCACATGGTAGCTAAGAGGGACAACGTTGTTGCAAGGGAGGAGGCGCACCTGAAAATCGTGGGATCTGCACCACAAGGAAGATAAATCAGCTACAGTATCAAAGGTAAGATTCCATCGTGCTATTGAAAATAATTGTTTCAAATACACTAAATAGTAAGAGGAGAGGAACTGTGTTGGATCGGTAATTCTAACAAAACCAAATGTGGAGAATTATTAATGGTGTATATTAGGCATGGTATACCAGTCTTAGCCAGATGTTCAGTAATCCTCCATTACATTGGAAACCCCAAAAGACCTTATGTATTTAATGGTAACTTGGTGTCATACTGTAAGTGGAAGTAAAACTTATCGGCAACTAGAATAATGGAGTGATCCTCTTGGATAATAGTTATTTTCATGATACCTATGGATTAAACCCTTGACTGGTTGGGTTTTGTAAAGCACCTCATTGCTTAGAACCGATTCATTACACTAGTATTTATGTGTGGCTCGTGGTGGTGTATATATTAAGACATGAAACAACAATGGTATAACTATGTTTCATCTCACCAAGCGAGGTTTAAATGTCCCATATATTTGTGAGCTATCCTATAGACTTCCCACCTCCTGTAATAAATATTTTACTTGATCAAAAGACATTATACAGGTCTCGTGCATGCAAATTTGCATGACATCTACAAGGGAACTAAAATCCATTGTTCCTTGAGGGCCTATTGCACCTCTACCCCTCTATTCTTAATTCTTTCATTAGATGATTCTAGGTTGAAAAACTATTAGGCTCTTCTATAAACAAATTTTTGTATACAACAACAAAGTTGATTATGGAATATTTATGTTCAAAGTGAAGCGAGGTTCACATGTTAACTAATGTGTTAACATTGGTAATAATAAATTATGTTGAGCATTGAGCAATAACTTAACCGTGGCTTCTTAGGGAAGAACAAGTGATGGCCTAGCCCGCTAGGGTTTTGGATTGTGTGCTGGGTCAAGGAAGATAGGTAAAATATAGTTAGAAGTTCACTAATTATCAAATTATTCATTTTGAATGTAATTTCGTAAGCTTATTTGTTAGTAAATATAGCATATTAGATTTAATTTTTATATAATATTATTTTAATGTTGCAATATATCATTATATTTAACTGAATTTCAGTAGGCTACAATATTACGGAGGAGGTTTTTTCCTTTTAAATAACATGAGAAGACACTCTAATGAGAGGCTCATTCTACAACTAAGTGTGAAGAGGATGTGTAAGCATAAGTATGTCCTTTAGTCTTCATTCAAATATAGGCTATATGCTATGCATATTTAATTAGTTTTCAATATGAGAATAAATATATAATTATAGGTCGTTTGTTTGCACATGAAGAATTTTGATCCCTCTAGGCTCATGTAGTATCATGTTAGATCAGTGGTTAACATGCATCTTATAATTTGATAGTGGTCGTAGATTAATAGTTAACTTTTAAAATATTTTAAGTATTTTTCCATAAGCAACATCTTCAATGAATCATGTTATTTTAACTTAATTTCCATTCACTTTTAATTGAGTTTCCATAAGAAACATCTTTATTGTGAAACTTTTTCTTTCAAAATCACATGAGAAGACACTCATATAAGAAGAACATAGGTAAATTAGAGTTAAGGGAAACAATTTGTATTCTATCACAATCAAATTCAAAATTTAGACTAGTTGGATTGAATTGACAATAAATTTCAAAGGATTAAATTATAAATTAGCTTATAAAATGATTATTATATTCATTATTATTAAAGACATTATTCTATTTATTATTACTAAACTTATAAATTATCAGTACATAAAAATATAAAATTTAAGTTATATATTAATTATATTATTCTAATTTTAAATTTAATAATTATTATAAGAAACAAATCTTTAAAATTGTAAATTATTCCAATCATTTGTTACTATGTCAAAGTTTTTTTTTGTATTGTAGGTTTATTTGGGCACTCCTATATAAATTTAGTAGCAAATAAATATACCATTTAATGCTATGGAATTTTAAATTTAATAACTAAATTATTTTAATTTTAAATTTAAAAACTATTAAAAGAAATATATATTTGAAAATATGAATTATTCTAATCATTTGTTACTATGTCAAATATTTTTTGACATTTTGAGCACTCCTCTATATATTTATTAACAAATAAATATACCATTTAATTCTATGGTTTACATTGAGAATTATTTTTTTAGATAAAAAATATAACATAAAATACTTTTAAGATTTATATCAAAAAATCATAATAATAATAATAAACTAAAAATAGAAACACAAATTAGAAAGAGGAATAAAAAGTGTCAGTCCCATAATCATGGAGGATAAAAATGTCCATGGATTTTGATCTAATAACAAGCTAATTCTTCTGCACCTTTAAAACACTTTATATTCAATAAATGAGAAGCTCATGTGTGAGGAGCTTCACCTGGAAATTGCCTTTGTTGAATGCTCTACACAAAAATCATCACACACCATGAATATATAGCTTAAAACCAAGTAGGGAAGTTGGAAAAATTACCTAAGAAATAGAAACTAAATCCTAATCTAGGGCACACATACAACTAGTGAATTAACTCCCTCCTAAAATACATTTCTCCATTATCTTCAACAGTCCCCCTTAATGGAGAAATGGTTCACTAGTACTCCTAAAATATCCCTAGATAACTCAAACTTGATTCTTCCGAGAGGCTTATTAAAAATGTGAGCATCATTATCACAAGTATTACAACATTCAATACAAATATCCTTTGACTGAACCTTCTCCCTAACAAAGTGAAATTGTGTGTCAATATGCTTTGTGTTTTTATGAAACGCTAGATTATTTTTAACTTTGATGAAGATCTAGTTGTCACATCTGATAATTGTTGCATCTTTTTGTTCTTCTCCAACATCCTGGAGAAGTTTGCTCAACAAAACTGCCTCACACGTTACTGCACACATTCATTGATACTCATCTTCTGCTGAAGACAAGGATACAATGTTATGGTTCTTGTTGCTCCATGCAATGACCCCAGACCCAATGTTGAATGCACAACCTGTTATAGATAATTTGTCATCCATATTTCCCGCCCAATAGATCAACAACCTGTTATAGATCAACAACCTTTAACATACTAGTTATGAGAGCATGATCCCTATATCTTGATGGCAATTGAGTTCTCCTACCTGATCTCCCGACTCGTGGAGTGAATTCAATTCTTTTCGGATCATCTCTTTGTGGAATTGGCTTCACGACTACATTTGTACCATCCACTTCTTCCTTTTTTTGTTGCTGATGCTCATGGTTGTTCCCTATTTGATCAGTTTCTTCTTCCTTCAACAAAGGAATGTCCATATTTTCATTGCCTTTATCACAGTTTCCATCATGAACCTGCTCATGGAATACTACATCTGTACTTGCAAAATCTTTGTGAGTAGAGGGATTGAACAACTTATATGCTTTAAACTTTGTATAGTACCCAACAAAAATGCATGTAATGGCCTTTGAATCTAGTTTGTTTCTATCCTCTCTTGGAACATGAGCAAAAGATTCGGAGCCAAAAAATAATAAATGATTAACTCAAGGCTTAAAACCTAATAAAGCTTCAAATGGACTTTTAAAATCAAGGATTTTTGTTGGACTCCTATTCTTAAATATACTATAGTATTTATTGCTTCTCCCCAAAAACAATTAAACAAAGTCTTACCTTTTAACATTCTTTGAGCACACTCCACAAGGGTTTTTTTCCTCCTCTCTGTAACCCTGTTCTGTTGAGGAGTTTGGGGTACTGTGAATTGTTGAATTATCCCATGGCCCTTGCAATATTTGGTGAAGCCACTCTTCCTGTATTCTCCCCCTTGATTTGAGTGGAGAATTTTGATGAACTTCCATGTCTGTTTTTCCACCATCCTCCTCAATTCCTTAAAGTATTCAAAGGGATGACTCTTCCTTCTAAGAAAATATACTCACATAAATTTTGTGCAATCATCAACAAATAATAAGAAATAGTTGGCACCTCCTAATGACCTTGTTTACATCGGCCAACATAAATCAATGTGCACAACTTCTAGTATATCTCTCTTCGTTCCATCTAAATTTACAAGAAACTCATCTCTATTCATCTTCCCAAGAGAACATGCTTCAAAATCAACATGAACATTCTTTAAAATAACAATACCATTGACCATACCTCGTTTCTGAAGTAGTAGTAGGTCATTGTAATTAATATCACCGAATATTTGATGCCATAAGTATTCTAAAGTCACACATGAATTCAAGGCTTTGTGTGTCGCACTTCTTACATTCAGCTTGTACAAATCTCTCACTCAAATCCCTACCGCAATTTGCTTCATATGATCCAACATATCTTTAATAACATAATAAGACTTAAAAAGTTCTACCTTAAGATTGTGATATGTTATCATAGAAGCAAAGATCAAATTCTTTTTTATTCCAAGTACATACATTATATTTTGAATATACCTAATATTTCCATCAATTAATACAACAGGAACATTACGATACCCTTTAATTTTGCATACTTTGAGGTGCCTTTCTTTGTGGTGTACCTACGCCTTTATATCCTGCAATTGCCTTTCGTCTGAAGGGATTCTTCTTCTCCATTAATGAAATATCTAAATTCTGAGGTTTCAGAGTCATCCACCCTTATTTCTCTTGCATCAGGATCCCTGTCAATTCCTCAAATTTTGGGGCTTTCTCTCTCGCATTCAAGCCTATGATGAACATTTGATATTCATCAGTGATACCAATCATGATAATCATGACAAGATCAGTGTTTGACACTACCTCCCCTATGTCACCAAGCTTATCTTTGAGGTCCTTGATGCTAGAGTTGAACTCAATTATTGATTCATTCACCTCCATTTTAATGGAGAGAATCTTGTTTTTCAAGAACAAAAGGTAATTTGTGTTTCTGATCTCGTACATATACTTGAGCATTGTATAGATCTAGTTTGTTGATTTACACTCTTTGATGTGAGGGATAATGTAGTATTTCAGTGAAAATTTAAACAACACTTTCACCTTGTTCTTCCTCTTCTCTCAATCCTGAATTGTGGCAGTTGATCCACCTCCTGCACTATCGGTTTCAATTCATCTCCATTTACAATTGCCCATGCACTTTTCGCCTCAAAGTATACAACTTGAATTTCCAATTGGAATAATTGAAACCATCGAGCTTATTTCTCTCATTCAAATATGCTTCTACCGTTTGGTTATTCATCTTGACACTTAAAAAAATAATTCGACCTCCAGCACTTGAAAGAAAAAAATCTGCCCCAAATACACACACACAAAAAAAAAAAAAAAAGAAAAAAAAAAAAAAAAGAGAGAAAGAATGAATGAATGAGAAAAAGAATATAAAAAATCCTTCTTAAAAGAAAATTGCAGTAGTGAATGTCCCTTTTTTAAATATTTTCCCCAATCCACAATATTGCCCTTTTTTTAATAAATATTTTAACCCCTCTTTAACAAATTTTAAAGGAAGAAAATGGCTGCACCAATAGTGATTCATATGAGTTTATGCTATGTGCTCCATCTAAGTTAGAAAAGATGTAAATCGACTAGCAGATAGTAAATTCTTAACCGCCCGTGGGGATTAAATTTGGGAAATACATATTTTAAATTAAAATATTCATATGAGTGAAGCCTCGCCAATTCTGGCTCCACGTGCTAGCACTCCAAAGCAATCAACAATCGTTCCACCCAAGGACGCAGAAATCGATCTACCAGAGGACGCAACACCAATGCTTCCTCCACCTCCGCTGGCCGCAGAAGTTTTCACAAAGCCACCCAAACGCTGAAGAAATAATACATAAGAGAGTGAGATCTTGGGTGCAGCAGGACCTCACACTTCCTGCCAGCCTTATACGTCTGCACATCTCATAAATAACTCATGACCACAACCTTCAGCAGCAAATGTACATCTCCATTCAATACACACAACACATCGTTCAACTCTTACAGACAGGGGATCTGAATTTCTCCATCCACGATGTCTAGCAATTTACACAATGCTCATAATAGGCCGGGCTAAATATCGTGATGGTGTAAAACACTGTACACCAGATTGCAAGCCATGGGCTAGCAACCCTTCAAGCCAATGTCTGCGCCAAAGACGAGCTTCTTGCAATGGTGTCCACCTGTTGGCATACAACACTGCAACTTGCTCCATGAGCAATCAAAATCTAGCTAACACTGAATGTTGCCACCACAACCAGCGCCTGACGATATACCCGCCAGCAAACTTGAACCGAGGTCTCGTTCTCTCTAAGGGAAAGCGTAAATAATTCCCGATCCACCAAAAATCTACCACAAGCCACCGATCTCACATGGCAGCCAACTTATTGCAGGTGAGATTTTCTGCCAACAGCCACCCCCCCTCTTCTCAGCAAGGGATCTCCAACCCTTCCACCGAACCACCAAGGAGAATGCCGAAGCACCAACACCACCAGCGCAGCAAGACGTATCTGTGTGCTTACACTTACGATAGCTTCTATGCATTCCGTCGAGCGGATCAAGACAATCCAACCAACCAACACAAATCCCCACCACTCTCTGGATCCCGTCGAGCAAATCAAGACCATCCAAACAAACAACACAAATCCCTCACCACTCTCTCGATGGACAAACAAACTCACCCAGATTCCACTTGAAATTTTGATACCGGGATAAAAAGTCAAAAACAAATTATATTCAATAATTGAACAGCTCACAAAAGAGGACGTTTATTTGGAGAATGCATTGCCACAAAGCTCTTAAAAAAATTCATCACACAGGTGGAATATATATAGCTTACAAAGAAGTAGGGAAGTTAAAACAACTATTTAAGAAATGCGAACTAAATCTTAATTTAAGGCACAAGCGGCAAGGAAATTAGAACAGCTAAAGAAATGGAACTAAATTTTAATCTAAGACACGTAAAATTATTTAATTCACTTTTTCTTAAAATACAATTCTCCATTATCTTTAACAATTATATAAAAAAACACAATTATATAAGAAACTCAGAAAATAATACAACACACAGGAAAGAACATAACGATTATCAAATTAGACTTGACAACAGCCAACCCATAGAAAGACGAAGATTTTTTGAACGCGTAAAAAAAAAGTATGATTGTAAAATGGAAAAAAAGGCCAATCATAATTAACGGTTGATGGGCAATCCTTCAACTCAATGGTTACTATTTTAATGGAATGGAATATGGATTCTCCTCCAACTCAACGGTTACCTATTTTACGGACTCACTCCTTCGTATAGATGGGTAATATCCAATTCTAATAGGGATTTCATTTTTTTTTCACAATGATTCATTTCATGGAAAACCGTTAGATTTGTTGTAAGCCGTTAAAAAATAACTTATAAAAGTTTTGTCTTTACAATTTCAAAATTTCAACAAATATTATGGGGTTTATTGCCTTTAATAAATACAATGCTTTTATATATAAAAAAAATATTATATTATATTAAATAAAATAAAAACTGTAATATTATATTAAAAAAATTGAATTTAAGAATTTAAAAACAAATAAATAAATAGAGAATTATATATGGAAATTTACTTTTAAAATTTATTTGAAATTGTAGGTGGAAAGAGAATTTTCATTGAGGTGTGTACATTATAGATTGTAATTATAAAAATATAATTTAAATTTAAAATATAAAATTTATATTTTATATAGTGATTAATCATACAATAGGAACATAATATATCTAAGCTTTTCTTTTTAAATTTTGATTTCTATTTTTTTAATTCAAATTAAAAATACTTTTTCATTAATTGAATTAATAGAGTATAATTTATTTTAGTTTTAAATTTAGATGACTGTTTGTAAACTGATTATTTAAAAATGTAGCATAATCTCAACATTAAATATTAACCATCTATTTTCACACTCTATGAATATATGTCTAGGTAGGAAGGAAATTGTCATCCTTAATTACCTTCCTACCTTCTCATTATTTTCATTCTAGGAAGTCACGCATATTCTCTCTGTAACATACACCATTAACTTCACAGGCGAAATGTAAGGAGTTAAAAAAAATTTATACAAGTTACGCATCATTACACAGAATGTTTAACAGTTCACAGTGTAATTTTTATAAATAAGAATAGTAAACTCCTTAACCCTTAACAAATTCCATTACAGTATATTAACTCAATAGTATATGATGTAACCATCCATTCATCCCATTACTCATATAGTCTTCACATAATTGCCATTATGAACATCATAATAAGAAAGGAATCAACCTCATCATCTGGACACAAAAATCATTCACACCATTGAACACCAATATACCCTGGAAACCCCGTAGGGTGAAAACCAGCAAACGTTTAATTTTATTATTAAACGCTCGTGAGAGTGTTCAGCCCATCACTCAATGGCTTATAAGGGAGACCATCCCTTAACCATTGTTTGTATAATCTTACAAGGAAATATGCAAATATCTAGCTTAAAGCCATTACAATAAATATGATACCATTTACCGTCTCGTCTTCACATCTTTAGATCTTCACATCTTGGTGGCATGGATATACCTGCATTGGACCATCGTACATTGGACCTTCCTGCGACTCACACTCACCTGCATGAACATTAATCATTTACCTGCCACCATGACAAGCATAATTTTTCTTTGTATATGACAAGCATGCTATTTCTTTGTACATGTCACCATCATTCCCTGCTATGATTCCTTCAACATAAAGGATTTCAAGATTCATATAGTATTAATCAATGTATAATCATGACAAACAAATAAAGTACCTTGTCATTCTCTCTTTAATAACACATACCTCATATGTGCTGGTTATAGGTCATCACAATAACTAATGCTTACGTCGCATAAGCACACATTATTGCAAGACAATGGCTACATCTCCCAAGATTTCTTTAAGATAAACTGATACATCAACTAAGATATTTATGCCTGTGATTTACATACATTTAATAAAAATAGCTAACCCTTAAGCTATTACCTTTAGTGCATGGAATGGAAGTTAACATAACAATTGTCTCTCCCATGCATGCGAATGCATACTGATTCCAAAAGACTCTCCCTAAAGGAGTGCTTATACAATGAAGCACATAACCTTCTTCAAGAGTCTTCCCAAAGAAAATCTCAATGCTAGTAAGCATGTAATCATATGTAAAAATACACAATTAATAATATAAATACATGTCTCACTTTAAAGATTATACTAACATTCATATTCATTGTAGTTTTAATACTACAAGCTATCTGTAACACCCCCAATTT
>CM076583.1:219713453-219841015 GCA_034641835.2 Pinus albicaulis
AACAAGAATTTGAAATGTCCTTACTTGGGAACTAACATTTTTTCGTCAAAGTTTCATCAAATTGCGTATGGTATATTCCTATCACAACCAAAATATCTTAAGCAAATTCTCAAGAAGTATGGCATGCTAGAATGCAAACTCAGAAGTACACCAATGATAACCGATGCAATCTCAGTTCCCCTTCATGATGACTTTCCAATGCGAATCAAACTAAAATATGATCAATGATAGGAAGTCTACTTTATCGCACTGGGACTAGACCAGACATTATGCATGCAGTTGGGATTGTTGGACGATTCCAAGCTAATCCAAAAGAGTCTCACCTTCAGGCTGTCAAAAGAATATTCAAATATCTACAAGGAACTCAAGACTTTGGACTATGGTATCCAAAGAATGTTGATCTTACTCTTCATGCTTACAATGATGCAGATTGGGCTGGAAATGTTGATGATCGGAAAAGCACTAGTGGTGGTGCATTCTATATGACCTCATGTATTCCTTGTTCAAAACAAGAAGTAGAATTCTATTGCCTTATCTACGTAGAAGGTAATGCGCTTTCACGCATCTTGTTGCACTCAACTCCTATGGATGATGCAAACCTTGCAAGATTTTCAAATCAAATGTGCAACTCCTATCTCTATTATGTGTGATAATACAAGTGCCATCAGTATCTCAAAGAATCCTGTTATGCATTCGAAAACCAAGCACATTCCCATCAAATATCATTTCCTACGTGAACAAGTGCTTGAGCAAAAAGTGAAGTTGGAGTATGTTACCTCCAAAGAACAAGCTGCCGATATCTTTACCAAACCTCTGCCCAGGGAAGTTATTTTATATCTAAGATGAGCCGAGTACTGGCTAACAAAAGAACAACTACATAAATTCAAGATTATGATGATACGCTGCTTTATCAGATATGTCACGATATGACAGTATATGAACATAAAAGGTATGGATAGTTGCCGACTATTTTCGTCAAAAAATGATCAGCAAGATCATATTTTTCTCCGTTATAAGTCATTTTACAAAGATCCGGAGCATGAAGACAAAGATATAGTACAACTTGTGGGGAGATGAAGGAATGTGAAGTTTTCAATGTTTCCTTACTTTACACGTGAGTTAGTGGAATAAAATGCCTCAACGTATACGAAGCATGCATTTATAATAAGAGAATTTATGACAACAAGATCGAGTAGAGGTTCAGTATATCAACATTAATAATTGTATTATTGACTCTGTATCAACTTATTCTCTCAGTTCTAAACAATGATGAAATGATACTTGGTTACTTATGTTGAAGATCATGGATGAGCCCGGATTGTTACTTAATGAAGAGTATATGTTGGATGAGATGGAAGTCTTATGCTTCAGAGATATGAACAGATCATGTAGATTTTGTTGCTGATGACTTGCTGTTGAAGGTGTTTCAGGTTGCACAAGTTAAGGAGGAGCCTTGGCCATTTGGAAAGGATGCATTGGATGCACATTTTCAGGGGGAGAGTGACATTGCTGAGTATAATGCATTGTTGGCATTATGATGGTTCTGAAATCTGTTCTCTTTCTTGAGGACTTTCTGGTGTTGGTCTTAAATGGTCATTTTTTGTAATTTGATGAAAAGGATGTAATATTCAGTCATGTAAGGACTTGTCAAATTTGTAAACCCACTTGGTTGGGTAGCTGAGTCAAATTTTGTAAAACCACTTGGTTGGGTAGCTGAGTTGAAATGTGTAAACCCACTTGGTTGGGTACTTGAGTCTCATATGTAAATCCACTTGGTTGGATATTTGATGTAAGTATGAGTCTTGTGTGATAGGAAGTTCATAGAGTCATGTACCTCATTGAAAAATATGTTTGAAGTTTCAGCATGAACTCAGGGGGATCTTGGTCACTTCAGTATACATCAGATCTGCAGAACGCTTCTTCCAGATGAGGAGAAAAGGGGGAGAGTATGTTGGTTTTGTTTCGCCCTTTGCCCTTGATGTCAAAGGGGGAGAGTGACATGGTGTTTGAATGAAGAAAAAGAATGGTGTCAAAAATGGGGAGAGTGACATGGTGTCATTGTTTCTTAATGAACCTATCTGTTGTGGTGATCAAACACCATCGTGGTTGCCATCAAGTCCAAAGGGGGAGATTGTTGGCAATATGATGCAGCGTGTTGTCCTTGATGGCAACCCACTGAATGAAGATGAAATTGTTGGCATGTGTTGTCCTTGATGGCAATCCACCTGATGAAGTTATTCTTGACTTGATGGACTTGGAAATGATGTAAAACTGATGTATCTACAGTGAGAACAGAAGGCAATGAAGAAAGGAATTTAGTATGTGCGAGATCTATGATGAAAAGAGTATGTCTCAAGGCATACGCGGATTCGTCTTGGAGAAGTCGCGTATGCACGCGGGAAATAACGTACCAAGTCGCGTATGGGAAAAAGCGCTCATAAAGTGCAAAACCAGGGGTAAGCACCATGGTATTGACCCATTGTATTGGGTAATGATTCGTCTAAATGACCCCGTCCAGGAATACCATCGGAAGTAATGTGGTTTTGGCTCATGGTATTGAAAAAGGGTAAATCTATATAAAGAGAAGAAATTCATTGTGCAAATCATGAGTGTGGGTGCAAGATGTCTGAGCTTGAATGAATACTTCTCTCTGAAGTATATCTGAATGGAAAGGGTTACAGTTGAATGAAAGATCTGAATGTATGATGCACCAATGAAGAAATGATGAAGAAGGAAATCTAGATCTGGAATGTATTTGTATTTGCTAGATCTGTTTATGGAATGTTTAGATCTGAAATGAGGCGAACATCTGTCTGAAGTAAAGGGTTAAATCTGTGTGATGTATCTGTTCTGAAGAATTGCAATGACCTAAATGTCTGAAGAACCATACGCTAGTTTGACGCAGAGGAAGCGCGTATATACGCGGGTTTACTAAAGAGAAAGCGCGTATGGGTAGAGAAATTAATTCTATAATTTGTACAGAAGTATACGCTGGTTGATATGAACGAAAGCGCATATATACGCGATATCAGAGAAAGGAAAGCGCGTATGCAAACTAGGGTTTGCTGAAGTCTGTGGTAAGAAATGTCTGATCTGTTCTGATGGTTTACTAATATCTGTCAGTGAGTTATATGCATCAGTTTCATGTTTGACTGTGCTTAAAAGTATGGAGTGGGTCCAGTCTGAAAATATGATGAAACGTGGCATGCAAGTTGTGTCCTAAAGGAAGCTTTGGATCCAGTGTGAAAATTGATGAAACGTGGTCCATAGGGGTGTTGAGGGTTGTAGCCTTCAGTCTGGG
The DNA here is from genome assembly GCA_034641835.2 of Pinus albicaulis. Classification (NCBI taxonomy): domain Eukaryota; kingdom Viridiplantae; phylum Streptophyta; class Pinopsida; order Pinales; family Pinaceae; genus Pinus; species Pinus albicaulis. The sequence goes on from CM076583.1 coordinate 219,716,755, forward strand.
GGTTGTAGCTCCCTTCCAGGTGAGGCTGGTAAATGAGAGCATGGGGTCGTAGCTCCCTTCCAGGAGAGGCTGGTAAACGAGTCAGGGGGTTGGAGCTCCCTTCCAGGAGAGGCTGCAAACGAGCCAGGTGCCTCTGCCGGGTAGGAGTCTACACCAGCACATATGTTGTAAGATGTTTTCTCTATAATAAAATATTGAAGGCTGAGCAACTGCAGCGGTGGTTTTCTCCCGACTTGGGTTTCCACCTAAAATCTTGGTGTCCATGTGTGATGCTTATGTGTGATGGTTTATTCTGTTCTTACTGCACATGTTTACTGTTTATAGAACATCTAATGAATGAATGATGGAATGATATAAGTGAAGAATTAATGGCATAATTAGATCTTTGTGGATACGCGAGTTTTATGAAGGATATTCGCGTGTATACGCTAATTGGCTTCAGCAAAGTAGCGTATGGGTTTTAGAGCATGAAAAGGTAAAAAGTTTTAGTTTGCCCTAAATACTGATTCACCCCCCCTCTCAGTATTTTTCCCAACATATTGTTTATTAACATGAACTGATTCAATTTTTTATATAAAAAGTTAATAATAATAATTTATTTAAAAATAAAATTTAAACAATGAGATATTATACTTGGTATATATAGAAAAAATTATACATGGTCTATATAGAGATAAAACACTTGGAATTAAAGATTTATGAAGCACTTAAAAGGCTTAAATCTCGACATATAAATAGTTTTTCAACCTTTTCATTTAAAATGAGTTTTTTAAATTTGGCTCTTGTAAATTCACTAATTAATAAATTATTGTTGTTAAATATAAATTCATGTAAATTCCTAATTTTATTAGGTAAAAAATTTCATAAATTCATGTATATATAATTTGATATCAATGTTGTAAATTCATTTTTCAAATGAATCCCATAAACAACCTGAATTCATGTTTATATAATTTGACTTTAATGTTGCAAATCTATATTTTAAATAAATTCCATAAACAGACATTCTTAAATGAATTTTCTAACCATTAATTGTTGAAATAATGATATTTTAACTAAATTTCTATAAAAGAAACAACTTTAGTGAAAACATTTTTTGAAAATCAAATGAAAATAATTTTTCAAAATTAGAATTACAAGAAACAAATTGTATATCATCATAATTAATTTCAAAATTTAGACTAAGAAATAAATTTTAAATTAAGTTATAAATATATTGTTTTATTGATTTTTTTAAAGTAAACCAATTTTTACTATTGAAATTACAAGAAGATAAATATTTTAAAATTAAATTAATACTAATTAATTTATTTTAATTAAATTTAAAAATTATTAAAGTAAGAAATTTTTAAAATCCACTATTCCAATCTTGTGTTATTATGTTAAAGATTATTTTGTATTATAGATCTATCTGAACAGTATAAAAAGCATATGATCAAAAGGGCAAAAACAACCAATTATAATAAGTGAATGGTTGACCATCCTTCACTAAACGGTTTCTATTTCAAAGAAACGGAGGATGGACGATCCTTCAAGTCAACGGTTATGTATTTCACCAACTTACCGATACAGATGTGTATATCCAATTCCAATACGGATTTCAATTTTTTTTGGCCACCAATTTTTTTGAAATCTTTTGATAATTTTTAAATTTTCTATTTCACCTACTTATTTATAAAGATGTTTATATCCAATTCCAATATTGATTTGAAATTTTTTTGCCTTAAGAATTCATTTTTTTTAATTCCTTAAATAATCCTTCAATTTTCATTTTTAATTCTTAATTCATTTTTTTTTTAATTCTTTGAATAACCATTGATTTTTTTGGTATCTTTAAATAATAACACACAAATATACTATCCCATGCTACTGCTTTTTGTGACCAGGGAAACGGCGTCTTATCTACATAACTTATTTAAGACGTAAAGATGGCTATCCCATGTTAGTGCTTTATTTGACCAGGGAAACGACGACCTATCTACACAACTTGCATTGGCAAAAATTCCACATTTTCGAATTAGTATAATAAAATTTATATAATGTTCATTTTATTTTCAAAGATACATAATGGGTGTTTACGGTTGTTGTTTTGTTTTGTTTTTTTTGATAAAACGATATTATATTTAAAAAACTTGAATTCTCAAATGTTTGGATGGAGAAGATATTATAATAAAAATTAATTTGTAACACTCAGCTTACCATAAACTTACCTTTGTAAAAGAAAAAAATTTAACTTTATCACGAATTCAATCAGCATTTAATTATAGCATATAATATCCGGACTTGAATGTGTACATCGTTCTTGTTTTATGGGTTTTCGGTACAACATCATGTGATCACTAGTACGAAGGGTTATGTAACACAGTTGTTATTAAGTTTCCATTACCCATTATAGCACGTATGATTAAATATTTTACGGCCTATTATGTATTGGTTTGATTGATTATTCATACCACAATCATATCTATCAAATGTCAACTTTGGAATATGGAATTTGATAATGTGGGTCTGACTGCCTGCCACATGGCTTGCCGAACACCGTCGATCCTATCTTGATCGCACGGCTATGAGGCTTAGGGTTTACATTGACCCTCGGCACTCTTAACCGTTTTCACCCTCATTGTTTCTTTTCCGCGATGAGAAATTTGGAGGCGGTGCTCCGCCAGGGCTTCTTGACAGGGTTTTCTAGGTTTCTCTGGCGTTAATGGCACCTCGGCGGCCAAGAGCTCGCTTCAGACTCAGGTGAACATCTCCGGAACCGTGCTTAGTTTTCTCCGGTGATTTTTCTTGTGGCGTTTGAAGTTCTGTGGAAGTCTATGGAATATCTGTTGTAATTTTTACCCTGGAGCTTTACGCCATTGCTCTCCATTCGTTGCTCTCAGGGTTCCTTGCTCTAATTTAACCCGGTTGCTTGGGGTTTCGAGCAGTGGAGGTCCGATGTTTTCAAAGGAAGCCTCCCATGCTGGTTGCACAAGTAAATCCCCGGAATGAATAGCCTTGTCTCCGCTCCAAGTTCAATCTATTCTGCCACAGAGTTAACGAATTCCTTAGGTTCAGTTTTAGAGTTTATTATTCTTGTAGCTAATGTTATTTTGTTGTTTTCTTATGGCAGGTATCGTGATACACCTTACCGGCTCGGGCTCCCCGTCGTTTCTTCCGAGCTTGCACCCAGCATGTAGGAAAATCTCCGCCTGCGTCTCACAGGTACTCAACTCCAACACGGTCAAACCCTTGGACTTCCCTTGGCGAGATTTTTTAAATACATATGTGTAGTAGTTCGGTCGGGTCCGCCCCAAGGTTGTCTGATATGTCAATTTATGCCGTGCAGGATAGTTTTCTGGCTCGGGTTTCTTTTGAGCCATTTGCGGCCTCGAGCCCAACGTTGTGTAATTAACATTTACTCCTAATGGAGCTATTCTGAAATGTCCTGTGGAATTCTGTTTACAGTTATCTGGCTGTCTCAGTTTTTTTCCTATTTGAGTTAAACTATTGTCGCTATGTCATTATACTTCTGGTTAAAATTTTATACAGTGCAGAGAATGTCAACATTCTCAGTTTTACATTGTTAGTATTTATTTCCAAATGTTTGGCTGCCGTAAAGGCTATACTTTTTCTATAATTGTTTATCGTGGTGACTGTGGTAGCTCTGCACTAGGTCTTGAATGAGATGTGATACTGGTATTTCGATTCTTTGTGCACTGTCTGGTTCTAATTTCTCCGTTTTCAACTATAGCATTTACCTCCTTCGCTACTGCTATGAGTTTATACTTGGGTGCAAGTTTATATTTCCGTGTTGCTGCCTCCAGGGCAACGTGTTTTGTGGGGACTGTTATCGATATTTCATTATTCTGCTTGTCTTTCTTTCTAAATAGCTAGTTCCGGCGACCGGACCGCCTCACAAGTCCGTGTGTTCTACCCAGCGGAGAGCGACCAACCCTTTAGCCCAGAACTCTGGGCGGAAAGGTTAACGGTTCTCCCGAAACCCTATCTGGGGCTTGCTTTCACTACGTATGCTCTACAGGTCTATTACAGATAGCCAAGAAGTTATGACTGTAAATAATTTTCAGGCGTTGTTACCAACTATCTTTTCCATAGAAATTAACCTGTCTCTGTGCATGTGATAATAATGGAAATGAACCAAGAGAATTACTCAGTAACTATTTACTCTATTATTTGCTGTACTCTTATCTCTTTTGGTTTACTGTCAAATGTAAAATCTTATTTTCTTTTCGGTCTACTGTAAGTTCTCATTTCTTTACTGTTAAAAAAATATGGTATTCCTACTCTTCAACCCTACTGTAATAATAACAGAAGCAAGATTTTTCCTTTCAGGGTTCAAAACTTAATTTCCTAGCAGCAGCATATTTTGAAAACAAATTTAGAAGAAAAAAAACAAGAAACATTTTACTGCTTATTCTTTACTCATCTGAAATTCCGAATTCAAATGATGGTAGTAATGTGCCTCCCTTCCATGAGCTGTCGAACAGTTACGCAGCTCCCCCCATGCTACAAGTCTGGGTCTCTGTAAATACTCAGAGCGCTGGACAGATTCTCAGGACAATCCGGTCCTTCCAGTCCAGGGAAAAATAAAACAGGAAGTCCTGGGGAGACCACGGGACAAACCGGTCCAATCTCCAACCCAGTGCACCCTCTGCTCTGAAACAGATTTTCAGATTCACAGAGTTTTCTTCCTCCCTCCACATATCTAACCCCAAACTCTCCTCTGGACTTCCCATTTATTCCAGAGTCCTGTGGGTAACTGTGGGAACTGTTTTTCCCAACTAACACCAGATCTTGATTTACTTTTACTTTGTTTTTTTTTTTTTACCATCATTGTTACTCATGAAACTAATTCACAGTAACTTTACCAATATGAATTTTAAATTTGTTCCAATATTCTAACTGAAATAAACATTAGTCTTAATTCATTTAAACAAAATAGTCTAACCATTCGTTCCACTAAACCAATGGTTACATAATTTTTATTTAAATTTTTGATAAGAAATTATTTTTTATTTAGTTATGAAAAGTAAACTATATGAAAACTATATTTTAATTTATAATTATATAACTACAATTTGTATTTAGAGTATATTTAATTTATGTTTTGTATAAAGATATAATGGGAATATGTTATATATATTTTTGAGAAAAAAATATTATTAAATATGTTAAGCATTCATTTTGAGGCTAAGTGAATAGATGCTCACTGGGCAATTTTCATTCTTCAATTTTTTTAGTGCCTTTTGCAAATTTTCATTATGGGCACACTTTGATATTCACTCCACTAGAAATCTTCCGAGCATGAGCATGAACATGCAGGAGAATAAGATAACAACTAGAGAAGAAGCCCAAGACAAAAATTGTCAACATTTAGGGTACAGTTTGATGTGGCCCAAAGCTTCCGTAGGATGTCATAAATGGGAAAACTAAGGATCTAGATAGGACTAGAAAGTTTAATGGAGTAACATTTGGCAAGGCTGGAGTGTCTATTCCAACACCATGCCTAAAACTCATTTCACACCATTCCTAAAACTTATTTCCCAGTTTAAGTATGACTTCAAATTTCGAGTGGAATCTTTGAAAATTAAGGTAATTTCTTGTAAAAACCTTCTGGATATCTTGTATTGCATAATGAGTTACTTTTTAGGAGGTTTTTGTTTAAGATTTAGAAAATGACACATGTTGTGTACCCAATATCGTATGTCCAGTAAAGACTAATCACAATTGTTTTTGTTTCTTGTAAATATCATCCACTGCACCAAAATGCAAAGATTTTTTGTAAATATCATCCATGGCACAGAAAAGAAATTAAGTTCATTGGTTAATAAATTAGTCATATTGATAGTAAATTCCAAAGTTTATTAGTTAAGAAATTTAACATGGTGAACTTTGGTTCACGATTGTATATTTTGATTTCAATGTTTTAAATTTATTTTTCAAAACGAATTCAATCATCTCATTCCTTCTAAGAGTTAATTGTTGATATCATGGTATTTTATTGAAGAACTTTTCTTCAAAATTATATGAAAAGACACGCTTATAGGAAGAACATACCTAAATTAAAGTTCAAGGAAACAATTTATATTCTATTAAAATTAATTTGAAAATTTAAGTATTTTGTTTGAATTGACAGTGAATTTAAAAAGATTAGAGTATAAATTAAGTTATAAAAACATCATTAGATTAATTGTTTTTAAGAATGAAAAAATATTTACTATTTATACATTATAAATATATACGAATTTTAAATTTAAATTATATATAAATTAATTTATTTTAAATTTTAAATTTTAAAATTATTAAATGAAACAAATTCGTAGAAGTGCAAATTATTCTAATAAACAATGGCGTTAGAAGTCTATTTGCGCACTGTTAGATATAGAAGTACTACACAGATTCATTAACAAAAGTTTAATCAATAACCAAACAACCAACCAATACAAAGTAAAAAGTAATAAAGTATTACCCTCATAAAAACGTCGATCGATTTAGAGCCAATAACCATGCAATTCTGCCGCCCCGAAACACGTCGCCTCCCACTCTCGATTATTACACAATAAAACACAGAAAAGAACACATGGCTCCTCAAATCAGACAGTACGACAACCAGCGTGTGCAGTGTGAGAAGATTTCGTGAACGAAACCAAAAAAAATTATTGATTGAAAAAGGGAAAAAAAAATCTGATTATAATGAATGAAGAATTGACAATTGTTCACCTCAACTTGTACGCCCTTTCACTCAACGGTTATCTATTTCTCCTACTCACGTATAAACATGAATATATCCAATATCAATAAGAACTTCAAATTTTTTCCCGATTCATCTTTTGAATTCGCTGGATAACTGTAAAATTTTTGTGTTGAGTCCTTGGACCGGAACAATGACAGTTTATCTACACAACTTCCGATGCCAAAAATTTTCATTTTCGGATTGGTATAATGAAGGTTATATAAAGCTATCCCTATTTTCAACATAAATAATGCAGCTTAATAAATAAGATAAATTATATTTAAAAATTTTGAATATTTGGAAGGACCAGATTTTATAATAAAATTATGTTTTTTATTTAATATTCCACGTGGAAATCTACTTTCATTTAGTTTTCTAAAAGTTAATTTAAAGTTGTAATTATATAACTAATTTAAATTTAAAATATATTTATTTTATATTTTTTTATAGTGATGAATTAGACCATGTGAAATTCATATATTTCAAATTAGGTCATGTTTTTTAATTAAAAGTAAATAAATATAACTAGGTGAATTAATATAATATAATTTATTTTAGTTTTTAATTGAAATAGTAGTTTGTAAATTTATTACTTAAAAATGTAACAAAAAAAGCCTACTGAAATCTTAATTCTCCATTTTCACCTAAAGTGAATACATGCCTACTCAAGAAGCATACTCAAATTGCCTTTGCAAATTTTCATTATCGCTGCTTTACATATTAACTCTGTGTGAAATAGTGAAATCTTCCTAGCATGCTGGAGTAGATTCCTAGGATAGGAACTTGAGAAGAAGCCGAAGAGTAGAGTTTGGTATGGCACAAAGTTCGTGTTTCTTGTAATTAGTGTTTCTTTTGATGGCATAAATGAGAAAATTTAATATTTGTATATGATATGAGATCTAATACTTTTGTGATCCATAATGTAGATGAATATACTTTCGGATTAATCACATTATTAGGATCAGGTGGATGATTCGAACCAGCTAATGTGGTTCATCCTTAGGACAAGGTTGGAGGACTCTAGGATATTCCAACACCACTTGTAAAAATCATTTTCTTGCTTATGTTAGACTTTGGATTTATAGTGGAATAGTTTGGTAGAAATATTTAAGATATCTTGTATTTTGTTTCACATTTAATTAGCTTTTCTCAAAATTTTTGTTTAAGGTGGAGAAAATATGATGTGGTGTGCACCCAATATTGAAGATTGAAAGTAAAGGAGAATCCAACTTGCTTTAGTTTCTTGTAAATATCATCAATAGCACCAAAATGTAAAGATTGTAAATGATGATGCTTGTAGGGCATCAAACAAGCTACAGTTTAACATGTAATAGATGTCAAATATAGTTAGAAGTTCACTAATTAAAAAATTACTAATTTTGTGAGTTAAATTTTATATAATTTGATTTGAATGTTGCAAATCTATTTTTCAAATGAATTCAGTAAAAAGTCATTCTCATAAAGGCTGAGGTGTAATTGTTAATTGATATATTAAGAGAATTTCATATGCAAATACATTACTGAGTCAATTTTAGCTTCTAAATAACATGAGAAGACAATCTTATCGAAGGTTCATTCTACCTTCAAGTTTGAAGTATCTGTAACTCCTAAAATAAAAATAAAATATTCTTTAAATAGAAAAGCAATGTAGATAACATGCTATTCATATTTCATTAGTTTACTATACGAAAATAAATAAATAAATAATTACAAGTTGTTTGTTTACACATGAAGAAATTTGATCCCTATAGGTTAGTTAGAAGTTCACTAATTAACAAATTATTCATTTTGATTTTAATTTCCTAAGGTTATTAGTTAATAAATTTATCATCCTCACTGTGAGTTAATTTTTATATAATTTTATTTGAATGTTCGAAATCTATTTTTCAAATGAATTTAGTAAAAATTAATTCTCATAAAGGCTGAGATCTAATTGTTAATTTATATTTTCATAGAATTTCCATAATTTGATATTTTAATTGAATTTCCATAAGAAACAACATTACTAAGAAATTTTTTCCTTCTAAACAACATGAAAAAACACTCTTATGATAGTTTCATTCTACATTCAAGTTTTAAGGTCATGTGTAAGGATGTCCTTAAGTCCTAAAATAAAAATAAAATATTCTTCAAATAGAAAATCAATGTAGAGAATATGCTATGCATATTTAGGTAGTTGTCTATATGAAAATGAATAAATAAATAAATAATTACAAGTTGTTTGTTTGCAGAAGAAATTTGATCTCTATAGGCTACTTAGATCCATGGTTAAGATAGATTTTGCAATTTGATTCCATTGTTGCAAATCTAATTTTCAAATGAATTCCAAAAAGCAATCATTTTCATAAAATTTGGATTGATCAAATATTTTAACTCATTTTCCATGAGCAACATCTCTATAGAGGAATTATTTTCTTTGAAAATCACACGAGAACAAGAAGACACTCTTATGAGCAGAACATAGAGAAATTAGAGTTCAGAGAAACAATTTGTATTAGATCAAAATCAATTTCAATTTAAAAATTTGGACTAGTTATAAATTACCTTATCAAAGTATTATTATATTGAATGTTCTTAAAACAAGATTATTATATTGATTATTATTAAAAACATTTTTCTATTAATTTTTTAAAAAATTATAAATTATAAATATATAAAAAAATTAAATTAAATTTATAAATTAAATAGTTTATGTTGATTTTAAACTTAATTATTAAAAAAACTAAACTCTATCAAATATTTTTTTGTATTATAAAAATATTTCAACACTCTTGTATATATTTATTAACAAATAAATATACTATTTAATATTACAGTTTACATTGAGCATTAATCACTTTTCATGAAAAAATATAACTTAATATAATTTTAATATTTATACAAAAATCTTATATAAATCTCAAATTTTGAGTAATTTAATCGAAAGACAAACTAAAATCACAAATTAAAAACAAGAATAAAAATTATTAGTGTCGTAATCAGTGGAGGATGAAAATGTCCATGGATTTAGACCTAATAATAACAGCCCAATTTTCGGACACCTTTGAAATACGTGATCTGTCAATTATTACACAATAAAATACAGAGAAAAGAACATAGGCTTCTCAAATTAGACTGGACAACACCCAAAGCACAGAAAGAGGAATATTTTGTGAAAGCTAATAAAAAAAACAAATATGATTGTAAAATGGAAAACAAGTGCCAATTATAATTAATGGTGGATGGACAATCTTTCACCTCAACGGTTACTATTTCAATTGAATGAAGGATGGACGCTCTTTCAACTCAACGGTTACGTATTTTACCCACTCTCTCACCCATATACATATATCCAATTCCAATTCGGATTTCAATTTTGGTCACGACGATTTTTTTTTTGAATTCCATGGATAACCGTTCAATTTGTTGTGAGCCGTTAAAAAATAACGCATAAAGGGCGGCTATCTAATGCAAGTGCTATCTTTGACCAGGACATTGACGTTTTATCTGAACAATGGAAAATTTTCGTATAATAATAGCTAGATAATGTTTACCCTATTCTGAAGAAACATTATCGGTGTTTATAGATTTATGTTACATTAAAAAAAAAATGTGATTTTATATTAAAAAACTTGAAAACTATGATATTATATATATTTTTGAAACTCACATATATATATATATGAAATGATATGTGAAAGGTTGTTTTAAATATTTATTTGTAATTGGAGAGGAAAATCTAGTTTGATTGAGTTGTGAAAAATAGACTATAAGTTGTAATTATAAATATAAAATTTGAATTTAGAATATAAAATTTATATTTTGCATTGTGATGAATAATACAATAGAAATATAAATGTTTGTTTAAAAAAAAAAAGATTAAACATATTTTTTAGTTAATTTAATTAATAGAGTATAATTTATTTAGTTTTTAAATGTGATAGTGGTTTGTAAATTTATTATTTAAAAATATAGCATAATAATATCGTAAAATCTTAACTATCCATTTTCACAAGTCACTACTAAATAGCAAGGCAAGAAGACCATATTCATTTCATATGCCTTCTTACCTTCTCCACATTTTCATTCGGGGAATCCATGCATATTCTCTCGTCCCAAAATCTAACCCATCCATATTCACTTCGAGTGAAGCAGGGGAGTTCGGTGTGACGCATCTCTTGTACTAGATCTAACTGGAGACTTCTCTTCCGAGCCAAAATTGGGAAAACTCAAGATCTTCATATGACTCAAATGTTTAATGGAGTCATTTTGGGCAAGGCTGGAGAACTATTGGCTATTCCAACACCAGGCAGAAAGACTTCATAATTTGAGTGGAATATGTGGTAATATAGTCTTTTATTGCATAAACCTTTCTAAATATAAGGCAAGGCATTTTGTATTGTAAATTGAATTGGTTTTTCTCAATTGTTTGTGTAGGGTGGAGAAAATGAAATGTGTAGAAATAAAAGTATTTTCTTGTATAAACCTTTCTAAATATCATATATTTTGTATTGTAAATTGAATTGGATTTTCCCAGATGTTTGTGTAGGGTGGAGAAAATGGAATGTGTTTTTTACCTAATATCAAAAACGGCTAGTAAAAGCAAGCAAGTACTACCCTCGTAGCAATACAAAAATTAAAAACAAAATAAAAAATACTACACTCATAAAAATGTCGATGGATTTAGATCCAATAACCCTGCAATTCTGCCGCCCCTTTGAACACGTCACCTCTAGTTCTGGATTATTACACAATAAAACACGGCCACACGCAGAGCCTAAGGTCAGCCTACGATTTCGGTAACGCAACCCAAAAAAATTGAACGCAACCAACAAAAAAATTGGTTGAAAAAAATTTTAGGCAATCTTTCAACTCAACGTGTACTATTTCAAATGAATGGAGGATGGACGCTCGTGTCTCTCAACGGTTATCTATTTCTCTCACTCACCTATCCCACTCATCTATAAACATGGTTATATCCAATTCCAATAGATATTTCAATTTTTGAATTCGTGTATCCAATTCCAATAAGGATTTCAATTTTTCTCACAATTAATTTGTTTTAATATTTTCTTTGTACAGTTAAATCGACACGGTCAATAACTTGCGATGGCAAAATTTGTCCATTTTCGAATGAATATAACGAAAGTTATATAATGTTAACACTATTTTCAAGAAAAATAATGCTTGTTTATTTCCTTAAATAAATAAAATGATATTATACATAAAAAATTTTAGTTCCGTTATGTTTGGTTGGATCGACTTTCATTATATTCATTATATAATGTTAACACTATTTATAAATGTAATAAAAGTGTAGCTTGAAAGTTTAATGATCTATTTTCATCCCTAGATTGAATATACCCGTAAGAATGATATTTTATTCTCAAATTGCCTTTCTGTCTTTTCCAAATTTTCATTTTATCATTTTTACATATTCACCAGAATATGCACAGGATAACAATTAGAGAAGAAGCCCAAGACAATGTGGCAGATTGTACTTCTTCTAGGTGGGGGCTTCCCTTGGATGGCATAAATGGAAAAATTTAATATTTGATCATGACTGAAAAGTTTAATGGAGTTACATTGGGTAAGGTTGGAGAACTCAGAGCTATTCCAACAACACTTCTAAAATGCATTGCCTTGTTTAGGTAGCACTTGAGATTTTAACTGGAATTGTGGGTATAAATCATTCAACATATATTTTATTTTGTTTTGCTAATTAAATTAGTTTTTCTTCGATGTTTGTTTAGGGTGGAGAGAATATGATGTGGTGTGTACCCAACATTGAATATGGAGAGTAAATGTGAATTGCACTTATTTTAGTTTCTTGTAAATATCACCCATGGTATTTAAATGTATATATTGTCAACTATGATGCTTGTAGGGCATCTGATATAGTTTAACATGTAAGAAATGTCTCATGGAAATTCACTAATTAAAACATTATTCATTTTGAATGTAAATTCTTAAGTTCATTTAACATGGCGGTGGTGAGTTAATTTTTATATAATTTGATTTGAATGTTGCAAATCTATTTTTCAAATGAATTCAGTAAACAATCATTCTCAAAAAGGCTAAGAACTAATTGTTAATCATTGAAATTGTTGGCCTGTGACCATACACAAAGTGGAGAAGGAGAAATGAAGGGAAATCCTAACTATGAAATATCTTCAAATGAATCTATCTGCCTTTTAATTGAATTGAAAGAGGAAAGTGTCACTGATTAGCCATCACCCAACGCAAGTGTGATGGTGAGCGAAATCCATACTTCTGTCATTCATCCATCTACCCACTTCCTACCCTTCATTTGTCCTAATTCTGAACTCCAATGCTCTAAATACCATTTATCCCTTTTCTTTTTTTTTATGTTTCCCTAAGTCATTCCCTTTTCATTTCATGACTGCAAACTCAAATTGCTTTTTGCATCAGCCAAATCCCAAAATCCTTTAATTGTCGTCTCCTACAAACCTTCTGAAATGCGATATGCAATGAAGTGAGACCCATTCACCTGCTACACTTCGTTTCATTTCATTTCCCTTAAAAAAGCATTAAACCTTACCTTTCCTCCTTACCGCTTCATCTTTCTGCCTTACATTTTTCATCGTCATATCATTATTTTCACTTACTGTCCACCTTCCTGATTCCTTGATTGTGATTAAAGTGGGGCCATTTCTCTGTGACACGTCACCTTTCCATCCACCATCCATTTCACATCGCTAAATATAAAATTTGCAGATCGATGAATATAACTTTTCGCGCTTCTCACAGTTTGTAACTCACCATTTAAGCAACTGCAAATGATTATGTTTAAAGTGTGATACGGGGCTCCACCTCCATCTTCCACGTCACCTTCCCCGCTCCCTCACTTCGCACTTCGCAAGTTTTAACGTTTAAAATCCACCTTCTCACACATAAAACTTGCGACCTACAATTTGTGGGCGTGGTCCCACCACCATCTGTGCCACATCACCTTTCTCGCACTTCGTGCATCGCACTTTTTACCATTTACCTTTTGCTGCGCGCGCATAAAATTTGCAATCTGCGATTTGCGAGTGCGAGTCCCACCGCCTTACCACGTCATCAATAGCCCTCCTGTGGCCTATCTTTCACCCATTTTAGTGATAAAAAGTCCTGCTAAATTCATTTCCACTTCTGCCATTCATGCCCCATCCGAAATCCGCTTCTGGTTTACAATTTAAAGCATAACATGGGAATTTGGGTTGAACTTGTAATATGTTTTATCTAGTTTCCACAGGATAACCTCCGCTAAAGAGTTCATCAAGCACAACACAACTAGATATTCCACAATGGGAAGTGGAAATCATGAGAATTAGAGACTGGAGGTTTTCAAATGGTAGGAGGAATCATATGATGAAAGACAGACTGCTCACATGTTCTCAGCCACTTCTCGCCAATCCTTTTAAGATTCTAGAATTTGGCCTCCCTGGCCAACTCTTTTGTCTCTTTTTACTAATTAGATAGTGATGTTTTACTGGTAAAATCATCATTTTACCCAAGTCTATTTTGATTTTTCTATTGCAGGAGTGATTGCTTGATGCACACTCTGATAGTTTGTTAGCATATTTTCATTTCACCTATATGGGTCGATCATGACAGAATATTCGATCATGAAACCTCAAGGAGAACTCTATATGTAGTGAGTTCGAAGATGAAAGCAAGGTTATAGAATTTTGAATAAATCTGTTGTAGTTTGTATGATTGTGCTCCTTGTGCTCTGAGACATATATCTGGGAGAGGTATTTAAACTTAATATGATACAGAGCTATTATTTGGATTCCAGATGGAGCAATGAGTAGTATGTATATGTTTCCTTCTATTATCAATAATCTCATTTTTATGTGTAATCATCTTTCATGCTATGTTGCTTTGATGGTTCGTGTAATGTAGATGCCAGTAGTATCCAATGTTATTCATGAATTCATGTCTGTATAATGCTCAGGTGTTAATTCTCATGTATTAACCTCGGTGCACTCCCTTAATTTGCGCTCCACAAACCTCTTTTGTTTTCCATATCTCATCCATATCCCTTTCCTCTGAGTTCATAGGTGATAGATTCTTAATCCTCTTAAGCTTGTCTCTTATGGGTTCTTTCTTCGTTCTTTCTCAATGCCTCTATCTATTTTTAAAGTTTCTACTCAATGTTTTATATTTGGCCCATTTAAAAGCTATCTAGCCTCACAACCTCCCGAGCCCTCTCATAGTTTGGGGAATTCAGATGAATCAGACTCAAATGGTCTTCTCCTTTCTTGAACCACTAAAACCATTATTCTCTTCACCCATATTCTATCAGAGAAATTTATGTAATTTTCCCACTTAACCTCCGATTTTAAGATGTCTTGGGCACTCGTCTTTTGCAACTCAAGGCTGTCTGTAGGAGCTACAACATCCTTTTGGCACCGTTGTCGAGGAAACGAATGAAGATATATTTTCCCTGGGATACGACATTATCTTCACCCTTCAATTAGGTGAGCACGAAGGGTTGAGAGTTGCACATTCCTCACCTTGGCGACTCCACTGTAAAATAGTCCTAATCAAAAGTAATCCTGACTTTCATTAGGCCTCACATGAGATTCAGATCCACCATCTACATCCACCTCTAAAACATATGGATGTGCCAAGTTTCCTTTTGAACAAGTATGCCCCCTTGGCCCTCCCTCAGCCTCTAAATGATATGCCGCAAGACTATCTAGAGTGATTGCCTTAGTTCGTTAGGGAAGATAGTAATTCTACACATAAACATATTGAAAAATTCTATGCTTTTACTGAGAATGAAAATGTAGAACACTTAGATGTGGTATTAAGGATTTTCATCCAATCCTTGGAGGGAGAAGCCTGAAATTGGTTCAAGTCTCTAGCCAACAACATAGTCCACACTTGGGAAGAAATGGAAAATTTCTTCACATTGGAATGGGGATAAAAGAGGGACCATGGATATTTCCTCACAGAGTTCAATTCTCTCAAGAACAGATAGAATGAGGATGTAACTGAATTTATAAATAGGTTCAATAAGCTCTATAAAAACCTCCCCGCTAAAATAAAGCCTCCCCAAGTAGTTGCTAAGGTGGCTTTCGCAGGAGCTTTCGAGCCTGATTTTGGGTTCACCTTAAGAGAAAGAAGATCCACATCTCTGGATTAGATCCAGACCGATGCATTCGAGGTAGAAGAAAAATTTTCTCTAATGGTAACTTCAAAGGGAAGATGGAACATGAAGCTAGAATAAAGAAGGGGGAGGATTCTTCTACCTCAAATCAGGAGAGGGAATCGCAGGAGTATAGACTTGAAGAAATGAATAAGTTGATCAATAACCTCTCAAATAAGCTGGTTAAGAATGAATCGGACTCCCGAAATCCCCCTCCTCGTTCCAGCCAAATGATTCCTAACCAGGGGTTTAATCCTCAATATTGAAGGACCCCTCTGGAGCTATTACAACAGGCCAAGGAAGTCACAAACAAACAAGAAGATCAACTCATCACCTACTTGATGATGAGGAGGGTGAACCCATCCTGAAAGGGGAACAAGAAGAAGAAGTCCCTCCAGAGGATCAATAGATTGACCGTTACTGTAGAAAGTTCGCGGATATCATGTAGGCTCAACTGCACAAGAAGTATTACCTCAGGTCCTCTAGAAAGAGAATTGGAGGGAAGAACAAAATGAAGAGTCGATATGAAGAGAACAAACCCCTCCGAATCCCACTAGTAAAGGGGAGAATCTATTAGAACAATCAGCTCCTCACGAGGCCATTGCATCCACTTCCACAAAGTAAGGAGCTAATCCTCCCAAGGATAAGAAGCCCACATTTATACCCTTGAAACCTCCCAACCCTCTTAAAGAGTAGTTTGAATAAGCCATTATAGAAAAATGGCCCACACCCTTCAATCTCAAAGAAGAACAACCCATGGTAGTTTTTGGACCGAATGTAAAAAACCAATTTCTAGCCTACGCTGAAGAGGAGGGAGGTCAGCTTACCCTCCTTGAAGATGGGGAAGAGCTGAAGTGTTTCCTATAGGACAACACTAAAAATCAGCAACAGTCTAATGATCTGAAAATAGAGGCAGCAGAGCTTAATTGTCTAGATACAAAATAGAAACTTTAGCCAGTACTATTGTATTCAGAGATTAAACACCAATCAAGTGTGCCCAGTGAAAGCCAAGAAATCTTTCCAAAAGAAGACCAATCAGGTTTGTTGATTGGAGAGCACTCAAATATTATTTCTGAGTGTGCATACCTTCATAAAAGTTCTTCATTGTTAAGTTATTCATGGGATGTTGAGGAAACAAAATATGTTGTTATTAATCAAGATCCTTTTCCCAAGATGGTCGAGAGTTTGCATCTCCCCTACAAGCCTTAGTATGACAAAGGAAATGATGAAGAGCACAGAAAGCAGTTGATTATAATGGAAAAGGAGAGGAAACAAGAGTCATCCTTGCTACTTGAGGAGAATCAGTGACAACAAAAAAGAAAAGTAGTAGTTTGGAATGAGGTTTGTTTTCCTGTTACAAATCGTTCAAAAAAACTCATGTTGTATGTTTACCATGATACTTTGGGTAGTATATTGCAGCCATCAGGGAAGGAAAAATTTTCCAGGTTCATCAATGGAGCTATAAAATTCAGTGGAAGACATAAGTTGCCACGTTTTAAACCCATTTCTCTACCTATGGGAATGGAATGCCAATTTCAGTTAAGCACTTATTTGCTTGACTGGTTACATTGGAATTCTGATTATTATTTGATGGGATAATTTTTTGTCATACTAGGTGTAGGTAGGAGTTCCCATAAGCTCAATACTATAAGCATTTTTCCAGTTTCAGCATAGTTCAGATTTTAGCAGTCAATATTTTCAGGGTGTGGCAGTGATTTCTGTTTTGACAGGTGGTTGTGCACAACTTAGTTGTAGTTTAGATTTAGGCTTACAGTATGCATTTGCTACTCCATGAGCCCAATAAAGCACAAACATTTAGGTCTGCGAGTTCTCAACGCATTGAGAACAGCACGTTGTCCCCATATGGAGCCAATGTTGGCTTGTGACTGCACACAAAGTGGAGAAGGAGAAAGGAAGGGAAATCCTAACTGTTAAAGAGCTTCAAATGAATCTATCTGCCTTTTAATTTAGTTGAAAGAGGAAATTGTCGTTGATTAGCCATCACCCAAAGCAAGTGTGATGGTGAGATAAATCCATACTTCTCTCATTCATTCCATCTAGCCCTTCCTACACTTCATTTTTCCTAATTCTGAACTCCAATGCTCTAAATACCATTTATCCCTTTTCTTCTCTTTTTTATTTTTCCTTAAGTCATTCCCTTTTTATTTCATGACTGCACATTCAAATTTCTTTTCGCATCGACCAAATCCAAAAATTGTTTAATTACCGTCTCATAAAACCTTCTGAAATGTGATATGCAATTAAGTGGGACCCATTCACCCGCCACACTAATTACTTGCATTTCATTTCCCTTAAAAATCATTAAACCTTACCTTTCTGCCTTTTCGCTTCATATTTCTACGTTACCTTTTTCATCACCATATCATTGTTTTCACTTACCATCTGCCTTCCCGATTGCTCGATTGCGAGTAAAGTGGGGCCATTTCTCCCTGACACATCACCCTTTCACCCACCATCCATCGCACATCACTAAATATAAACTTTTCATATCGGTGATTATAACTTTTCGCGCTTCACACAGTTTGTAACTCACCTTTTCAGTGCCAGCAAATAAATTGTGATGTGAGGCTCCACCTCCATATGCGATATCACCTTCCCTGCTCTCGCACATCACACTTCGCAGGTTTTAACGTTTAACCTTTTCCTGCTCCCACGTAAAACTTGCGACTTGCGATCTGTTGGAGCAGTCCCACCACCATCTATGCCACGTCACCTTCCCCGCACTTCGTGCATTGCACTATTGACCATTTACCTTTTGTTGCGTGCACATAAACTTTGCGATATGCGATTTGCAGGCGCGGGTCCCACCGCCTTGCCACGTCATCAATAATCCTCCTCTGCCTTGTCTTTCGCCCATTTCAATGATAAAAAGTCCCGCTAAATTCATTTCCACTTCCACCATTCATGCCCACTCTGAAATCCGGTTCCAGTTTGCAATTTAAAACACAACATGGGATTTTGGGTGGAACTTGGAGTGTTTTTTATTGAATTTTCACATGATAACCTCCGCTAAAGAGTTTAGCACCCACAACACAACTGGCTATTGCACAACAGGAAGTGGAAATCATGAGAATTAGAGAGTGGAGGTTTTCCAACGGAAGGAGGAATCATATGATGAATGCCAGACTACTCACCTGTTCTCAACCACTTTTCACCTTTCTTTGAATATTCTAGAATTTGGCCTGCCTGGCCAACTGTTTTGTCTCTTTTTACACATTAGATAGTGAATTTTTTCTGGTGAAATTCTGATTTTACCCAATTTTGTTTTAATTTTTCTATTTCAGGAGTGATTGCTTGATGCACGCTTTGACAGTTTGATAGGATATTTGGGTTTCGGCTGTGTGGATTGATCATGACAGAATATTCGATCATGAACCCTTAATGACAACTCTATATGTAGTGAGTTCCAAGATGAAAGCAAGGTTCTATAATTTTGAATAAATCTATTGTAGTTTTGTATGATTGTGCTCCCTGTGCTTTGAGACGCATATTTGGCAGAGTTTTTTAAATTTAATATGATACAGAGCTATTATTTGGATTCCAAATGGAGCAATGAGTAGTATGTATATGTTTCCTTCTATTACCAGTTATCTCCTTTTTATTTGTAATCATCTTTCATGCTATGCTGCTTTGATGGTTCGTGTAATGTAGCTGCAAGTAGTCTACAATCATATTCATGAATTTGTGTCTGTATAATGCTCAAGTGTTAACGCTCATGTATTAACCTTGCTGCACTCCCTTAATTCGCGCTCCACGAACCTCTATTGTTATCCATATCTCATTCATAATCATTTCCTCTGAGTTCACAGGGGATGGATTCTTAATCCTCTTAAGCTTGTCTCTTGTGGGTTCCTTATCCACTCTTTCTCAATGCCTCTGCATATTTTTAAAGTTTTTTATCATTGTTTTATACTTTGCCCATTTAAAATTCATCTTCTCCTAGCCTCTAAAGCCCTCTCACAGTTTGGGGAATTCACATGAATCAAGTTCAAATGCTCTTCTCCTTTCTTGAACCTCTAAAGCCATTATTCTCTTGACCCATATTCTGTCAGAGGCATTTATGCAATTGTCCACACATAAAATGTGATTTTAAGATGTCATATGCACTGGTCTTTTGCAACTCAAGGCTATCTCTATGAGCTACAACAAAAATCATGACACTTTAACTAAATTTACATAGGAAATAACATTTCTCAGGAAATTGTTTCCTTCTAAATAACATGAGAGTAAACTCTTATGAGAGGGTGAAGACAATGTGTAAGTATGTATGTTCATCTTAAAATAAAAATAAAATATTCTCTAAATATAAAAGCAATGTATGTTATATGCTATGCATAATTAATTAGTTGTCCATGTGAAAAATAAAAATAAAAATTATAAGTTTGTTTGCAAATGAAGAAATCATTATTCTTCTATGGTTAAAATCGATATTATAATTTGATTTAAATATTACAAATTTAATTTTCAAATGAGTTTTTAAAAATAATAATTTTCATAAAGCCAAGATCTAATAGTTAATTTTTGAAATAATTATAAGTTTGTTTGCAAATGAAGAAATCATTATTCTTCTATTGTTAAAATCGATCTTATAATTTGATTTAAATATTTCAAATTTAATTTTCAAATGAGTTTTTAAAAATAATAATTTTCATAAAGCCAAGATCTAATAGTTAAATGTTGAAATATTTAAACCAATTTTCCGTAACCAACATATTTAATGAATCATTCTATTTTAATAGAATTTCTACCGGCTTTTAATTGACTTTGCATAGGAAAATGAAAGGTATTGCCAAACTTACAAAAAAAAATGAGTTTCCATAGGCAACATTTCCATAGGCAAATGAAAGGTATTACCAAACTTACAAAAAAAATTGAGCTTCCATAGGCAACATTTTTAATGAGGATTTTTTTCTTTCAAAATCACATGATAAAACACTCTTATGAGAAGAACATAAAGAAACTAGAATTCACATAAACAATTTGTATTCTATCATAATCAATTTCAAAATATTGGCTAATTAGTTTGAATTGACTATAAATTTTAAGAGATTAAATTATAAATGATCTTATAAAAACATTAGTATATTGATTCTTATTAAAAAGATAAATTATTATATTGATTACTATTTAAAACATTATTTTCTTAATTCTTATTAAATTTATAAATTCTAAATATATATAAAAATTCTAAATTTAATTTATATATTAATGAATTTATTTTGATTTTAAATTTAACGATTATTAAAAGAAACATATCTTTGGAAGTCAATTATTTGTTATTATTCCAAAGAGTTTTTGTATTAATAAATCTATCTAATTTATTAAAAAATAAATATGTAAATTATTTATTAAAAAATAAATATATCATTTAATTTACATGGACAAAAGTTCAAAAATTATGGAAAAAATATATCATAAAATATTTTCAAGATTTATACAAAAATCTGTGTGTTTTTTAGTTTAATAAGAAAAACACAAATTAATCCCAAAAAAAGTGAAGGATAAAAATGTTCATGGTTTTATATCGAATAACAGCCCAATTCTTGGGCACCTTGGAAACACGTGGCGTATCAATTACTACACAACAGAACGCAGACAAAAAAAACATAGGGCTCCTCAAATTAGACTCGACGATACCGAACCCAACGCATATATATATATATGATTTTAAAATGGAATTAATGGTAGATAGACCATCCTTCAAGTCCACGGTCAACTGAACGGTTACTATTTCAATTGAACAGAGGATGGACGCTACTTCACCTCAACGGTTACCTATATATCCAATTCCAATACGGATTTCGATTTTTTTCACAAGTATTGTTTTTTTTTGTATTCCATGTATAACCATTAAATTTGTTGTGAACCGTTAAAAAATAATGCAATAAGGTTGGATATCCATTGCAAGTGCTTTCAAGGACTATGATGGTGTATCTACACAATGACAAAATTTCTCCACTTTCCGATTAGTATAAAGAGAGTCAGATAATATTAACTTTATTTTCAAGAGAAATAGGGGTTTATTTCTTTTAATAAGTACAAATACAGTGATCATATATGAAAAAAAACAAATTATGATATAATATTAAAAAAATTCAAAATTATCATATTAAGTAAAAATTTCAACAGAGATGATGGGTGGAAATTAAGTAAGAGTTGGATTCCAACCCTCTCTAGATGACTCGGCCCCAGGATGTTTTTCTTTTGTCTCTAATTTTTCATTGTCCCTTTGTTTTGTTTTTCCTCTTCTGTTTGTATCATTTTCTCTAGCTTATGTTTTTATGTCATTTCCTCTTGTTTATATTTTTTCCTTGTTTCTATATTTTTTTTTCTTATATATATATATATATATATATATATATATATATATTTATGTGATTTATTTTTCCCTGCACATTTGTAATTATTCCCCCTCCCCACTTTTTATATTTTTCATTTACCTTCTCCCCCTTATTGTAATATTATTCCCTTTATTATTATTTTTATAATTTAATCAATTTACTAAATTATTATATATTCTTCATCTATCCATTCACCTTATTTTAATATTATTCCCTTTATTAAAGTTAATTTTGTAATTTATTCAATTTACTAAATTATTATAATATTTTTTGACCATTCTAAATAATATTTTTAAATAATTATAACTTTTAAATTCTATAAATAATTTTAGCTAAATAACAACTAGTTTTTTATGGCTTGTTTTAACAGCTATCAACGGGAAATGATGCATCCTTCTATTTATTCAATGAGATCAATCTCCTTCTTCACCTTTTCCTAAGGATGAACCACATTAGTTGGTTCGTGTTGGACACCTAATCCTCAACGGGTAGGTGTGGAAGCCGAACAGTCATAAAGGAGTCCCAGTGACCTTGGAATGCGGAATCCAAGAGTCACATCAATGTAATATAAATAGAAATCTATGGTTAATAGTAAAATAAATCATGCCTATATTTTCTATATGCGTGTTTAATTTCTCATCCACCATGCTTGTGCTTAAAATGGTATCAGAGCGGGTTCCTTCTTGCCCTGCTGAAATTTGAATCACTAGTTTTGTGGTGCAGTGATTTTGGGTGGTGGTAAAATGTGCAGTCTCTTATACTCAGCGTGAAGCCTCGGGAAGCCACAAAAAAAAATGGAGGATTGGATGCCTGCGCAGTTAACACATGTAAATATCCTCATACTATGCATTGAATGTCACGTCTCCTCTGCCATTTTGAGTTTGTCAGATCTGGTGTAACTCCTTTCATCACAACTATTTCTCTACTATACGCCTGACCCATGAAATTCAACTTCTACATATCGTTGTACCAATCTGCCTTATGCCAGTCCAATTTTTCAAAACTTCTACATACAGTTGCTCTCCCATATCTTGTTTATTTTGAAAGACAACATTCCTGTTATCTCGAACAAGAGTTGGACTGCTTGGAATCTTAGGCCTAAATGCATTTGGATTACACTCAAGTATCGCATCAACAACTTCTCTTCTCATAGTTTCATGGTCGACATTGCTATAACAATTCACACAATTACATCCATCATAGTATATCCCAGATGCGAATCATTCACAATACAATTTCAGGAAACGAGAATTTTTGCAATTGCACTGTCTTCATTTCTTTGGAGTTCCTTCCTTTGAATCAATTAGTGGTCCTGAGAGTGAACCTCTTGGAGATAATTTATTTATAGAGGAAGGCTGTTGCAATGTACGCAGGGTTATGTCCGAAGAAGTGGAGGAATCTCCATACATGGAGGTGGAGGTGAAATCAAGTTTTCTGATGGATTTCCTTGCAAGAAGGTCACCCGGCTGCTCCTGCTTAACACCTCCTCCAGGTGGGGATACCACCCCTCCTCCAGCTCTTCCTCCTCCTTGCTAAGGAAACATCGACTACCGCCGATTGATCTGTTAGTCGAGTTGTCTCCACTAGAGAGCTAAAATCTCCTGTGAATTCCTGTCTCTTCTCTAGCATGGACTTGCAGCCCAACAATGATCCCAGTGGCCTGAGAAAGGTACAAAGTGGTGTGGCATCTCCTCCATTACTATGCTCTGAATCTTCAATTACTCGGACCTCCATATAAAGGCTCATGCATTAGTTATACCTCTATCCATTGATTCAATTTTTTATAAGATAACATCCAACAACATTATACTTGTTTATTCAGACCATGAGCTTCTTTGTTTGAAAATTGCAACTCCTTGTGTTTTGTTTAATATTGGTATGCATTGTGGTGGAATGGGTCGTTGTCTTTGAACTCGCACAACTCATTCATTTTGGTGTGGAGTCTCATGTAAATTGGTATGCGCTGGAAAATACATGACCAACCCTTCGATATATTAGAAATATTTTGAAGAAGCTGTCTTTTGACACTAAATTCATATCCATTGTTACACAACCTCTCAGCCCACTCTATTACATCCTCAATGCGCTCCTCCCACACCAAATACACATTGTCAATACAACCTGAGAAATTCTTCTGTGATACAGCTGAGAAAGTCTTGTTAACTGCAAGTCGAAATATTTGTGTATATATTTTTTGAGTACAGGAACTCATGGGAATTTAATGGTGCATAAAATGGGGAGTAGAAGAAAAGCAGTGGTTTATGTTATTGAAGAAGGCCATTAGGGCTTATGTGTATTTTAATGTGTGTTTAGGTTGGATAGCCTAATGATTCTATTTTCTAGCCATTATTTCTAAAACTTTGGTGCTTATTTCTGGATTGTCTGATAATATTTGAAGTTTTAAGATGTTCTGATTTGCAGTTGGGGGAAATTCTCGTTTTTCTGTAGTTTGCTTCACATTTACAAAATATTTTGCAGTAACATTGGATTGCTAGTGGACGTTGTTTCTTCTCTATAAGTTCATAGTTATGAATATTTTTTACTATGGAGAAAATTGATGGATTATTAGAGTTATTAAATATTCTAATCTTACCTACTCATGGAGACAGTTAAAATTAGCAGGGACACTTTGTCTAATATTAAGGACTTTCTACAAGATGCACAAGAAAAGATCGAGTTTCTGCAGCTTGAATCTCAGCTACAGCAAGAAGATTTAAAACAATGGAGTCATCATTCTGAACTTGTTTCTATTCAGAAAATTGAAACAAACTCCCATTAGCAGCAACAATATAAAGTTGAGGTTGGTCCACATTCACTACCCATTTCAGGAGCAGATATGCAGAAAGATGCAAACATCTAGCCTGCACCTCCCAAGCCCATCATTGGACCTTAGGAAGAGCTTGTCCATAACAAGCACAAAATAGGTTTTGGATATGACAAGGAGTTGTCCTTTCATATTTCGGACTACTGCAACCCCATCAAATTTCATAGTGCAGGATTTCTTCATTATAGCACACCTACAACTATTTCAGATGTTGCTCCTCTTCCAAATCAGCAACAACAAATTGTAAAATTCCAACACTGTGATCGAGTTGGCCATATGAAATATCACTGTTTTGATCTTCACCCATGCAAGAACTGTGGTCGACACACCCATTCTTCACACAGATGCTTCATAAACAAGCCTCCTGCAAGAACAAAGATTCATCTTGGATAGATCGCTTCTTGGCAATGGGCATCAACAACCAAGAACATGTTTAAGTCACATGTCAGAACTTTTTCTCGAATATTTTACAAACTTGCAGTTGAATTTTCACCATCATCTCACCTTGTACCTAACAGGGGGGGAAATGGTGGTCATCTACAAGCTTTGAAGCCACATCAAGCGAGCCTGAGATATAACCTGCCATTCCAGATTCAGAGTTGTAGGCAGAGACACAACACTTCAAGTGAGCCTGAGCCACAATCTCTCATTCCAGATTCATAGTTGGAGCCAGAGACACAACAATTAAAGCGAGCCTGAGCCGCAATCTCTCATTCCTGATTCAGAGTTGTTGCCAGAGACATAGCAGTTCAAGCAAACCTGAGCCACAACTTGTCATTCCAAATTCAGAGTTGTATCCAGAGACATATGCCCATGAGCATGCCTTTGGTTGGTGGAAATCCTTAAACCATCCATTCAAGATTGATATTCTTCGTCTTCAAAGAATTCGGGACACTTCCTCTAGAAGAAGACTTCATATTCTTACCATCTTTGGTGGAGTTTTGGGAAATGCATTAAGCATTCTAGTGTTGGTGTTCATCCTTAAACCATCACAGGTTTTAGACCTCCCTTCTTCTAGGTTGAAGGTCTCCCTCTTCAAATATGAGGGACACTTCCTCTAGAAGAAGATGTCAGCTTCTTACTAGATTCGGAAGAGTTTCGGGAACTGCACTAAGGGTTCCAGTGTTGGTGGTCATCCTTTAACCAAATATTTATGCCAACATTTTAGAGAGCTCATTTAGCCTAAGTGCTTCCATGCATACTTTGCAGATTTGTTTTACAACTCTCTTCTTGGACTCACACATACCCCTTCAGATTAAGGGGGGGAATGTTGGACACCTAATCCTCAACGGGTAGGTGTGGAAGCCGAATAGTCATAAAGGAGTCCAAGTGACATTGGAATGCAGAATCTAAGAGTCACATCAATCTAATATAAATAGACATGTATGGTTAATAGTAAAATAACTCACGCCTATGTTTTCTATGTGTGTGTTTACTTTCTCATCCACCATGCGTGTGTTTAACAGTTCGAAACGTCGACCAAATCCTAATTATGTGATTAATCCGAAAGTCATTATTCTACTCTCATAAGAGTGTCTTCTCATGTTATTTAGAAGGAAAAAATTATTTATTCAATAATGTTGTTGCTTATGGAAATTCAGTTAAAATATCAATTAAGAATTAGACCTAGGCCTTTATGAGAATGATTTTTCACAAAAATAAATTTGCAACATTCAAATCAAATTATATAAAAAATGACTCACAGTCATGATGTTAAATTTACTAACTAATAAAATTATGAAATTATGTAATTAAAATGAATAATTTGTTAACTAGTGAAATTCTAGCTATATCTTGCATCTATTACATTTTAAATTGTACATTTCAATGCCCTACAAACATCATCATTGACAATTTTACATTTCAACGCTATGGATGATATTTACAAGAAACTAAAACAAGTTTGATTCTCCTTTACTTTCCATCTTTGATATTGTGTACAAAGCACATCATATTTTCTCCACCTTAAACTTCCTAATTCAATTTGTAAAACAAAATACAAGATATTTTCACCGAAAGATTCCACTATAAATATGCAGTCCTCCATAAGCAGAAATGAGTTTTATAAGTGGTTTTCTAATAGCCTAGATTTCTCCAACCTTACCCAATGAGACTGCATTAAAATTTTCGATCATATCTAAATATTAAGGTCTCCCATTTATGCCATCCAAGGGAAACCTCTAGTTAGAAGAAGCACCTCTTGGGCTTCTTCTCGAATTGCTATCCTCGGCATCTACGTGCATGCGAGGAAGATTTCACATGGAGTTAATATGTAGAGCTACCATAATGAAAAATTAGAGAAGGTAAAGAGGCAATTTGAGTATGCAAATTTCCTACCTAGATATCTATTCACTTTGGGTGAAAATGAACGGTTAAGATTTCAATCCCCATTTCTATTACATTTTTAAGTAATCAATTTAAACTATCATTTCACTTCAAAACTAAAATAAATTATATTATATTAATTCACATCAATTAAAACATATATTTATTTTTAATTAAAAAAACACAATCTAATTTGAGATATATCACCTTTACATTGTATCATTCATCACTATTAAAAAAAATATAAAATAAATATATTCTAAATCTAAATTATAATTATATAATTACAACTTAAATTTAAAATAAATATATTCTAAATTTAAATTATACTTATATAATTACAGCTTAAAATTTACTTTTAGAAACCTAAATAGAAAGTAGCTTACCATCTGCAATATCAAATAAAAATATTTTTATTATAAAATCTAGTCCGTCCAAACATACGAGAATTCAAATTTTTTAAATATAATATATTTTATTTATTAAGGGCAATAAACTAACATTATTTATCTTGAAAATAGAGCTAACTTTATATAACCTTCGTTATATTAATCTGAAATTGGAGAAATTTTGGCATCGTAAGTAGTGTGGAAAGACCGTAATTGTACTGGTCAAATATCTATTGGAATTGTATATTAATCCGAAATTGGAGAAATTTTGGCATCGTAAGTTGTGTAGATAGACCGTTATTGTACTGGCCAAATACCTATTGGAATTGGATATATCCATGTTTATTGTACTGGTCAAATACTTATTGGAATTGGATATGATTCTTATAGGTGAGTAGGAGAAATAGATAACCCTTGAGTGAAAGGGGTGGTCAAATACTTATTGGAATTCGAATACTCACTGGAATTGGATATCTCTATGTTTATAGGTGAGTAGGAGAAATATATAACCGTTGACTGAAAGGGGCGTACAAGTTGATGTGAAAGATTCTCAATTCTTCATTCAGTATAATTGGTAATATTCTTTTATTTTCTTTTTAGAAAAGAATTTTTTATATTTATTGATTGATTAAACTAAACAAGAAAGTGAGATTTTGATATAAATTTTGAAATTAGTTTATGTTATATTCTTTTTTGTGATCAATATTCAAAGTCAGATTTAATTTTAAATGATATTTACGCTGTAAGGCGTTATTATTTGAAAACAACATACCTGTTGCTTTGTTGTCTTTGGTGTGCATCGTTAGATATTTTGTTAGATGATTAAATTATCTTTGCCCGTTTATTTGAAGTCGTTACTTACTTAGCAGGTGACAACAACAGATCAGGTTAGTTATTAAACTTCGTTATGATGCAGACCGGATCAACTCGAGAACAACCATCTGCAACAAATCCCCCCATTTGGGCACGACATCCAGGTTCTGAATAAGGTAACCGATAGCACGCTCCTGAGCGCAATTGAACAACATCAAGAGCGCATTTCGCTTGGCCAGGGCCTTTTATATCATCTCTGGCGCATCGACAAGCAGATGCTCTCCTTGCTGCAACTCAAACGCAATGGTGAAAGTAAAGCGATCGAAGAATTGTGGTTGAACTGGAGCGAAGGCGAAGCTTGCAATTTCTAGGCAGGGTATTTTTTGGAGATAGTTGGGATGCTCAAGTAACTAAAGGAACTTGACATCTATGTTTCTCCATTGCTGTCGCTGGAAGGGGAAAAGTAATGAAGTTTCTATACTGAACTTGTTCCAACCACCTCATCTTGAACGCTTGCATATGAGAGGCATGTTTGTTTTGGTAAGTTTTATGATATTATTATTTCTATTTCTCTGTGCTTATTTGAGGCAAGAGATGATTCAGTTTTGCTTTGCTATTCTATGCAGGAGTTCGATGGTGATCATATTCCAGCATAATTAAACACCCATTTTGGGAATGTTCGAATGGTAAGTTTGGATATAAATAATTTTGGTAAGAAGGAAATTATTGTGATGGGCTATTTGCTTGAGAAAACCCCTGTTTTCGAAACCATGAAAGTGAAAATACTTGGAATTTAAGGTGTAGAAGAGGAAAAGAGGTTGGAGTTTCTCTCGAAATTATGGTTTATGGTATTGGAGGAGAGCTTCATCTAAAGCTAGAGTATGTGTGGCATTTGAATAGCCGCCTTGAAGGTTTTATTTCAAGAGTAAAGAAGCCTTTTAAATATAAATATAAAATTATATTATAGTTTAAGGAGTTTATAATTTTGATTGGAAAATTATAAATTTTTTTGACAAGAATTAAATTTTTTTTTTATAGAAAATTTAGAAAATTCAATTTAAACATTGTTATAATAAATCTATGTCTACCATAAAACAGATAAATTAAATACTACCACATACTTTGATATTTTTTTAAAAAATTAAACAAATTACAGCCAAAACAAAAATCCCGGCGAAATTGTGTTCTCTAAGTCTCGGTAAACAAGGCCTAAAAGTATTATGTCCATGATCACTATGTTGTTTTGGTACGGTATTCTATTCAATACTATGTGACAGATTTTATACACCTGCCTCTACTGATATCGGAAAAGAAGCTCAGCGCCAACTTTATCGATCATCTTATGAAATATTCATTGTGATATTGTAATCGCAAATGAATTGTAAGAAATAGAAATATCATTGATGACTACAGGTCTTAACTTACTGCAAACTTCATTTTAATTTTGATATCATTAGCTACATATTGATATTTTAATGGGACTTGTTATTGGAAACCATATTTGTTATTTATCTAACAACTTTTCTATACAGATTGCTTGGGTAAATTTTTATTGCTTTTCTCCTTATGGTTTCGACCCTTGAGGTTAATTTCTTCCCTACTCGTGTCACTATAATTTTTTTAACCTCCAGGTCTTTAAACTAATTTTTTTTATAATATTCTACCAAGTTGATATCTGTTAATAGTTCATATTAAGAAATGAGAGTTTAAGTTGTCTGTGCTATGCATGTTGGTTGTCAACAGGCTCGACACCAATGATGGTGAAGCGGTGAGTAGTTTGATCTCCATCTATCAACCTATAGTGGGTTTTTAATTTTGTGAATTGAATTCGTAGTCAGGGAAAGTTGATCAAACACACTTCTCATTTCCTGATCGAAAGCAAGAAGATGGTGTTTGGGTGAACCCAAAAATATATATATCTATTTATATGATGGGAGAATAATGAAATATATGGAAATTAAATCTATTAGAATTCAAGGCTAGGGAGTACCCAAAAATATATACATTTATTTATATGATGGGACAATAATGAAATATATAGAAATTAAATCTATTAGAATTCATGGCAAGGGAGTAGGTAACTTTTAAAAACTTTGATTTTATTAATTGGATGACATATAACTAAAAAAAATATTATTTCTCTATTAAATTTATATATATATGTCATTCAAAATAATATAAAATTACGTGTTATTACATACAACTAGTTTAAGTTTAATTTAATTTTTTATCAAATATTTATGTTTATGTGTTTGTATTTGCTGAGAGGAATTAATATGAAGGTAGTATAAAATATGTATTTCAGTTTATTATTGTTTAAAAAAATTATATATATATATATATATATAGTATTTGGAAATTAAATTTTTAATTTATTTTTTTATCCAATATTTATGTTTCATATAAAATATGTGTTTGTATTTGGTGAGAAGAATTAATATGAATGTAGTATAAAATATGTATTTCAGTTTATTATTGTTTTAAAAAATTATATATATATATATATATATAGTATTTAGAAATTAAAATTTTAAAATATTTTAATAAATATTTCCATGTGACATATTTTGGGTTGAAATGATTTAATTAATTGGAATTTATAAAATATTATCGAGAATATTGAAATATGATATATGATAGTCTTTGAATATGAAAATCCAAATTTAATGGTTAGAAAGAGCCATTCATTTTAGATTTAAATTTCCAATGTCTTGTAAATGATTTTCCATTTATATATTCATGATATTTCAATCAATTATATGTACTATGATTTTATAAAGATGTAATATATATATTTTATAATTTAAATATATATTATAATTATATAAAATATAGAATACATTTAATTATTAATATTGTCTGGTATTTTTAATATTAATATTGGGTGCTTTATGAATTTTTATAATTTTAGTTTATATTATAATTAGCATGGAATCTATGAGGAATATTAATAATCTTTATTTTAATAATTTAAGAGAATTTAAGAAAGTGCAAAAATGATTAATAAAAATGATTGAGATATTATTTCGGTGTTTAAGTTTTTTTTTTTTTTAATGTTGTAGGGGAATTATCATGTTTGGAAATCAACTAACAAAAATAGAACTTTTTGAAAATATAATAATGAAATTAGAAATTCTTGAAATATAATAGTGAAATTGGTTTTCTTTACTCCTCACAACTATTGAAACTTCTTGAAATATAGTAGTAGTTCTTGAAATATAATAGTGAAATTAAAATAACAGATTTTGTCCTTGATCAAGGTGTTACAATTTAAGTTACACCTTTTCATTGCCTTGTAGTGGAAACTTTTGAGAAGGTAACAAATAAATAGCATAGAAAGACTCAAAATAAATGAATGTGTATAACCAAGAATTATGATCAACTCTCCCCAAAAAAAAAAAAAAAACTTTTTGAATTTTTATTTATTTAATGACCACATAATTAAGAGAAAAGTTAAACTTTGTTATCTTCCCATCACCAAAAGTGACCAATTTAATAAATAGAGAGTAGATTGTTAGAAATTTTATTCCTAAACTTAAAACATCACTTAGAGAAGAATCTCCAAGCATAAAATTATAAAATTCACCAAATAACAAAAATATATTTGATGGGACCAATCCATACCTAATGCAGGAAATATGCATAGTTTATGAGGAGAAGTCAATATGTTCTTGAATTTAAAATTATGAATGAACGTGTTAATCTTTTGTTCAATAGAAACATGAACAAATTTAGAGGGGATTATATTGAGGTTTTGATGAGCTGTAGTCAATTTTCTTAGTGAGGATGAGGTCCAAACTTCACAGATATTAATTGAATATTTCAAGAAAAATACTAGGATTCTTTTCATTTTATGTGCCGTGTG
Source organism: Pinus albicaulis (assembly GCA_034641835.2). NCBI lineage: Eukaryota > Viridiplantae > Streptophyta > Pinopsida > Pinales > Pinaceae > Pinus > Pinus albicaulis. Next base: position 219,749,208 of record CM076583.1, read on the forward strand.
GAGTTTATTATTTTTTCCACAAAGAATTCCCTTCATGATCAAAATTAAATTAGAGATGCTTCACTTTGTATACTGAATAAGTTGAATTCAATGTTTGTTAAATTCTCATTCTTTTCCTTGCACAAAATTATGATATCTTAATTTTACTCGTAAAATGTTGTAATCATATCTCAACATGGCTCTGAGAGCTTTGAATCATATAATTTTTAGCTATGTGTATTTTGGTATGAAAAATACAAAACCTACTTTTCTCTTATAAAATGGCTATTGTAGAATTTGTTTTAGGAAGAAGCCCATGCTTAGCTTGAGTCAATTGTGAGGATCAATTTCTATGGTTTGCACAAACTTCTTATAGGATAATGACTCACTTTAATTGTATCTGGGTTCCCAAAAGAAGAAAATAGAAAAAAAATTGAACTTTAGAACATGACCTTTATTATACTCTAATGAATGAAAGGCCATAGGACGAACTTTTTATGTCATCACATAACATATCACATCTTCTTCCTTCTCCGTTACTCATACCTATGGTACTGCCTTATGGCGTTTCCTTTACAACATCAGGTGCAATTGCTAGTTCTAGTAGTTAATGAATTTATGTAGTATTTCTAAATTCATCTGGTAGTGGCAAATACACCTCTAACACAACAAAAAAATTTGAAATAATTTATTAGAATAATTTATAATTTTAAAGATTTGTTTCATTTAATAATTTTAAAATTTTAAAATGAAAATAAATTAATCTAAATATAATTTAAATTAAAAAAAATATATATATTTGTAATTTATGAATAGTAAATATTTATTTATTTTTAAAAATAATTAATATAATGATGTTTTTATAGTTTAATTCTTTTAAATTTATTGTGAATTCAAACAAACTATCTAAATTTTCAAATTGATTTTAATAGAATAATTTTTTTTTTCTTAAACTGTAATTTAGGTATGTTGTTTTTATAAGTGTGTCTTATGATGTGATTTTGAAAGAAAGATTTTCAGTAAATATATTTCTTATGAATATTCATATTATGATATCAACTGTTAAGTGTTAGATCTCTAGCATTTATGAAAATGACAGTTAATTGAATTCATTTTCAAAATTAATTTTGAAATATTGGAATCAACTTATATAAACCTTCACGATGTTAAATTTCTTAACTAATAAAATTCTAAATTTACTTTCAATACAACTCAATAAACTATTTAGCAAAAAACGATAATTTGTTTTAACCATATCTGAAATATGTTACATGTTGCATTGTAATTCTCTAGATTCCATATAGGTATCATCAGGTATCATGGTTGAATCTTTGCATTTTACCCTAGGTGTTCTCTTCTCGCCTAACCGGGACCAGCCTATTATATATTCTATTATGCAATCATTTCCTTATACTTATTCATTTCCATAAAAGCACAATATCCGCTGTTCAAGCCCTATTTCAAGCCCTATATACAGCCATTCATTAATGGGAAGGTGGCATATCCTATAAGAGAATGCGAACGGGACAAGTGGTCATTTTGAAAGTAAAAGGGGGCCTATGCCTTGTGATGACTGAGTATCCAAGTATCAAAGTATCCAAGTAAAGTATCCGGAGTAACCCATCCCAGCTATGACTGGCATATCAAGTGGGTCGAAACCTGCTGGCATCAACTTTTTTTATTATGTATTTCTTTATTAGAGACGGAGAGATGGGTTTTTTCCAATTTTTATCCTTGAAATCTTCTCGTAAATGCTCAGAAGATTTAGCCTATCTCCTCCTACAGAAGATTTCTAGTAGAGTGAATATCAAAGTGTGGCCATAACGGAAATTTGGGGAAGGAAAGAAAGTAATTTAAGGATGAAAATTCCGTGGGTGAGAATCTATTCACTTTTAACATTTCAGTGTATTCTGTTATATTTTTAGAAAACACCATTTTACGAATTAAATAGTATAAAAATTATTGATATAACATATTCCCATTGTATCATGCTTCTACAGGAAAACATAAATTAAATATATTCTAAATTAACATTGTAATTCTCTAATTATAAATTAAAATATACTTTTGATTTATTTTACTTTCCACAATTAAAAAAAAATAATTTCCCATGAGCAATTTTAAATAAAAAATATTTTTTATTAGAAAATCCTCTCCATCCAAACATTTGAGAATTCAAGTTTGTTTAATACAATATCATTGTATTAGGTAAACAAACACCCATTATGTTTCTTGCAAATAAGGGTAACATTATGTAACGTCGTCTATTCATATAATGGTTTTAAGTTACAATAGCCATTTTAGATTTTAGATTTTAAATTGTAATATAGTTTATATATTTTAGGTTTTAAATTTTAATATAGTTTATATGATATTAATTTATAGTTTTGTTAAAATAATATATAATATTATATTATATTTTAATATTAAATTTAATATAAAGAATTGAATTTTTTAAATGACTCATTTCTTTTTAATCACCATTTTCACTTCTTCAAAATATGTAATGAGTTCTTCTATTTTCTTTAACTAGGTTTTGAACAGATTTATTATATATATATATATATATATATATATAAAAGAGCTGGTGATTGTAATTTTTTAATAAAAGATTTGTTTATGGATTATGAAACACTTTTTGTATAAATTAAAACAATGTAATGCCCTCAAGTAGTTTCGTCTAAGCATTGAATTCATTTTCAAAATTGTGGAAGATTTATACTGTATAATCAATAATCTTGGGAATTTTTAAGGAAACATTAAACAATTCCACATTATTTTGAAAAATTTCTTTAAAATTATGCTAATTTACTATGTCATTTGTCAAATTTAATGTGATCAACCAAAAAAAATTAAAATCATACGTCAATGTTCAACCATGAGAAATTTGTTAATTTGATCGAAGCATGTAACACCCCTAGTTTATGTTTCTTTTAAATCTAGACATTTGAACTCTAATCCTAAGGGGAGTGGACCCAAAATGGATAAGTATTTTATGGATGTAATTAAATATTTAATTTTGAGAAAATGAATAAAATAATTCTGTGCAGATTGACCAAAAAAAAGAGAATTATGAGATCACTTGCTAAATCCATGAGGATGGATAAAGGCAATTACTTTTCCCAAAAATATTTCAAAAATCCTTGAAAGAATTTATTTCCAAAGTAGATTTTGAGGAAAATCTAGTTTCCCCAATGATGTGGAGGGTAGTTGGGAAGAGGTAAAAAGCTGGGAAAAGCAGAAAGTAGCTTTAAAAGTCCCTAAATAGGGAAGCCTAGGCAAACAGGAAGAAAAACATCCTGATATTCTGGACGCAGAATTAGAAACAGACTTTGGGGAGCAATAGCTTAAATAAGCTATTCCAGAACAGATTAGAGGTTGATCTGTTCTTGGAGGGATCTCAGCTCGGGGGTGAATTCTGGAGATAGACGAATTCTAAGGTTGGGTGGATTGGTCATCTAATTAAGTGGTATGCACAGTTCATTTATATTTTTCTGTTATAAGTGTAGGTATAAATTTTATGTTGTATTGAATGTGAAACTATTATATGTTGCATGCTGTGTGTGATTATATTCCATACATTTAAGTGAAATCTCAGCTGAATTAGTCTTCAATTTCTGTACTGTTGTAGGAATCACATCTATGGGAAGGAATTCATCAGAATCTCTAAACCATAGCTGGTTTAAATCTGAGAATACATATTTCCCAAAGATGATTTACAGTCTAACCTTAATCTGCTTCTATTTATGAACTAAACCCTAATTATAGAAGAAGGAAGCCTAGTACTCTTACATGCATCATAGAGGAAGAAACTAGATATCAAATATATTTACTTAAAATAAGCAGTAAATTAAATAAGAAGAAACCACAGAGTATCTGATTGGTAAAAATGCCATGGATCACTAGTTACAGGTATATCTATATGTTTAGCCATAGAATTAAAATTATTCTAAATTTAAACACAGATGTATATTCAATACATTGCACAGTTACCTATACTGAAATGAAAGGCCTGTGATACATAGGTGTTTACAACACTAATTAACTTAGCATATTATACATGAGAACCACTTATAGCTACACCAATTTTATCCAGCAAAATTTAAATAAAAGGTCTAACGAGAGAAGTACTAAAACTTTATAAAGTCATTGCCATCATAGGACTCTAAAAGATCTGGAGTGATACCAGTACCAAAAAGGAATGAACGAAAATAATGCAGAAAATGGTTATGTAGAAATTAAAATCTTATATTGAACAGACATCATGTTACTGGAAAATTAATTCTGTACTCGGATTACAAATACTAAATGAGAGAGAGAGAGTTCTCACTTATTATATAGAATTTTATATAGTTTCTGAATATTTCGAAAAACTGTAGGAAATGAAAAGAATTTTGCTTGACTCGAATACTATGTGAAATTTACAGAAATATAGTTGACAGTACATAGAAAATAAAATACCATCGGTATAAAGGATTTTAACTTTCAGATAGGAAAGACCACGAACTGTGGAATAAAATTTCTCACACATAGAGGATCCAAAGCGGAAGTTAGAGTATATGAAGATTTATCAGTAGTAAAATACTAATAGTATGGAGAAAATTTATATCTTCTTGACATTGGCAAATTAAACCCCAGTCAAGTTATATAAAGTCCGATGTAAATACTAATTAAAAGTATAGTGAAAATGGCATGAATCTCATTGGATTCGATGATATATCCATGGACTGATATAAGTCAAATGTTAAACAAGTCGTTGCAGAAGCAACGAGTCCATACAGAGTTGAAGTTCTTGTGTGTACCGACCTGTGTCAAAAGGAAAGGTATTACAAATTTTTCAACGAAACCTGCAACGAGCTATCAGGAAGTATTCTGACTAAGCTGGTAACAAATGAGTACCTGTAAATGAACGAAATTAGCAATTGTGGCAGTGAAGTAAATAAGTAAACCAATAAACGAAGGAGTACAAAAGGGAAATCTTATCTAAGGGAATGATTCTGAGTTTTAAAAAAATTATTACCTGGTCAATAATGGACTTCGAAGGTATTGATCTGAGTTAAAAGCATATAGAAGAAAAACTGAAATCTATTAGAAGATTTGGCAACATAGCTGAATGCATTTACTTGCTGGAAGAAATTTAGGAAATGCGAATTTTCTATACCCAGAAAACCAAATCGTACCAGCTTCTAATAAGGGTTCTCTATTAAAATTTTAGTCATCGCAGAAAGCTGTGGGGAGTCGAAGGCTACTGAGGACAAAAACCCTCGCCTCATCTTAGAAGGACGTCGCATACTCATACTTCCCCTAAACAAGAGCGAGCCATAAGTATCGGTCAATTGGTTTTGAGAAACGAGAATTTAAAAATGAGAAATACACTGATGAGCGTATACATAATAGGCCACGATTAAAAACTATATCACGATACAATAATTTTGTAAAATGTCAATAAATTTGAATGCAAGAGATAAATACAAACCCGCACGTAACGAATACCAGAGATATAAACGATCTGCATTTTATATAATGAGTAGATAGGTCGTGGTAAATGCCAAAATCTGATAATATGAGCACAAAATCATGGCGTCCAAATACATATAAAAATTTCATAATCTGAAGGATAAAATGTTGGGAAACGTAAGTTACCTCTGCACGTTGGCTACGACGCAGGCGTTTTGCACCGTTTCATCTCAGAGATCGAGCAGAGACACCAAGGCAATAACGAACATGAGATAAGTTGAGGAATAGAAATCTGAATGGAGAAGCGAACAAGGGTTTTCCGTTCAACTCTTATAGAAATCATAAACACGAAACCCTAATGAAATCTAGCCATACACATGGCACAAATTGGTAGACTCTCACCTGGATCGACAACAATCTCGACGACTTGATGTCGGTAGGAATTCAATAAAAGCCAATGTACAAATACCACAAGAATTTTAATATGTATTCAGAACCGTAATCAATTAGTGCTATAAAATATATTTTAATTCAGAGCTCGAGGATACGAGCAAATGCAGAAGTTAAATACCAACGTATGATGAGCAGTATAGTAGAATGGAGGTGTAGTTGACATAAACGTCTCAACACAGGTAATACAAAAGCATCAAATCAAAATACGAAAAATGTAACATCTCCAGTTTAAGGAAATCTTTTTTTTTTTTTTTTTTCCGAACACCCTGGGGTTTTCCCGTCTACTCACATAACTATTGGAATAATGGTTTCATATTTTTACTCTAATGTTCTTTTGACATAATCTACTCTAATAATTTCCATCTTCATACAATATTGAGCACTCCATCTATATGCCTTCCAATCGTATATATATATATATATATCTCCTTTGATAATAATGAGAGATGGGATTCTTTTTTTCTACTAAAACCATAGGATAGGTGGATTTACATAACTTTTACAATCCTCTCCTAACACTTTATCCATTCCACTCATATATTGTTGAGTCCCCTATATACTTCACACATATATCTATGTATCCTCATATATAGAAAGCTAATATCATTAATACACATATATGGGTATGTGTAGAGGTCCTTATCTATATATAGTCTTTGGCACTATTACTTTAAGGAATATATGTATACAATATATGGGTACAAAAATTTTGGTGTCACATATCTTGCATACATAATCTTTGGCAATATTAACCCAAGGAACATCTATATATCTATCGCCTCTATATATATATGTTGTATGTACGTTCAAACCCTGTGATATAATTTATAAGAAGCGAACCCATGTATCGCATGTAATTAAAATACCCCCCTTAAGGTTTGTATTGGGCTCGTACGCATATACATATATAACGATTTCTATATATATATTTATCCATTCTTTGCCGAAACCCTTTTTGAGGGGCCGTAGTTAATACACGTTCCTATATCATCATCCTGCACGATTTTCTCTTTCCAGACTTTAGCCATGAGGCGCTATGTTAATTCATCGCGGCGCATGCAATACTTATCATATAGTCAATTTGATTTGTAACTCATACACGATCATTGTGGATCGTCTGTCAGAGGAAGGTGGTTGTATTATTAAATTTTAGTGTAAGTAAACGTGACTAATTCAAATCGACCTCCGTATTATTATTCAATGTATCGTCACTGGGCTGGCACATGTTCCATGACATAAGCTGGTGATGTCCAAGGCCAGGCCAACTCGATCAAAGCACGATAATGGAATGATACCATTTTTGAACCCGCCTCCAACGCGTCGTGGTTTCATACGTAAGTACACAGTAGATGTATTGGTTATGTTTTCGTATAAGCTTCCTAGTACAAGGCCCAGTGCGAGGGTTTGGCGTGTAACGTATGATGGTAACATTGCTTGGTGCTTGGTTGCAAGAGTAGTAACTCCCACTGGAGCGATAAAATTAGCCAGAGGCGGCGTACGCTATCCTCTGTCCATGAAAACTCGACATGTGGATTTGAATGGACAGTTCCGACGGCTCCAGGTCCGGAGAGCGCCGCACTCCAGTTATGGCAGTCGTTAGCCTTAGGGTTAACTCGATACCTACGGCATATGACTCCATACCTCCCCGGCGCAGATGAATATTACCTGGTACCATTCTATTGATACGCTGCATCTGCTCAATCACCATCGGGATTTGCTGAAGTTATTGGGCAGACTGATTAGGGTTCCGGGTGCGCCTTACTTGGAGTCTCGGTTATCAAGCTATTCACCGAATTGTTCCTGTCTTGCTGGACTCCCTTCGTCTACATTCTTTAAGAGTTCGATGTGAGCTTGACTTAGGGGAGGGTTCAGGTTCGGTTTTGCTGAATAGCTTCAGATCACATGTTTCCTCTGAATTTTTTTCTCTCCTGATATTACTTACGCGTGAGAACTTCCCATTTCTTTCTACTGTTCTTGTTGTTGTTTTTTTTTTTTTTCTACAGTGTCGACTCTGCTATTGTAGAGTGCGCAGAGAGGCTGTAGCAGTCGGGTTACTTCGAGACAGAGCTCTAGCCGGTATTCCTTGGCCGTGTTCGAATTATCTCTGCGCTCGGTCCAGTTCGTTTGATTTCATTAAGCTACCCTATCAGCGTTTAATACGTTTCGATGTGGCCACTATTAGAGCGTCTTCAGAGGGGGTAAACTCTACTCTCAATCCTCTGTTTGGCCTCAGCGAGCGGGGCGTTGGGTTTCCTCTTTATCTACTGGCAGTATTATGAATGTGTCATCCGAGGTTAGGGCACCGATTGTGTTATATCGGTCGTCCCCCTTTTGGAACACTACATCCACGCCTTTCTTTATATAAATTTTTTTTTTCTGTTACATAGGTTGCGTGCAGTCCAGCCTAGCCGAAATCAGCCGAATTCCTGCTGTCGACCAGCACTGTGGATGGGTTGTTTCATGGTTTGGATTCTATCTAACCTAACTAGGAGATTCCGCGGCCTTAATTGTGTTGGCTTGACGAGAATTTTTTTTTTTATTTGATATCCTTTATCTATAACAATAAATCGATCATGACACCGTAAAAATCTTCATATCGCTTCTCAAGTTTACTAACTGGAGTTGGCTATTTTACGTTGTATTTTCAGCGCGTATCAACAAAGCTGACATGAGCTAGGGTTAGCTCTCGGCATTACGTTGCACGGAGAACATCTAACCGCGCGAACGTAGGTTGGACCATATGTTTAAATCAATTGGTGATAGAGATCAGTAATATACCTCATGTTAGCGTAGTTGATTTTGGTTTATATCTCTTTGATTTCTTTCCACACGGGGTCCGCATATATACAACCTGCATTTATAACTTGTGTTGACCTTTACTTAATTACATATATACATATATTGAAATGAAGGTAGAACGAACTATGTTCTAGTTCTCGGCGCCTTCCTGTTTTAACTTGCTATATCTTATGATTTGTCTATTCGTGAGGCTTCAGTTATATTTAACCCTCTTTTTTTAAACGCATCAAAGTTTGGTTTATATATATATATATACTCTCTCACGTTCTTTGTTTATCATGGTTTATAATTGTTGCCACGAATCCTAGGCAGCAGCGCGCATCTTTTGATAGTTCATGCAGAATGTAAATGTACATATATTGTTAGGACTATAGCTCACGACCTTTATAAATGGTTTTGGATGTATATATATCTATATGAGTGTTCCATTGTCATCGCGTCCTATATATATATGATAGATTTACTTCTTGACTGTAATACTAGGTTCAACAATTAAAAGTAGATATTCAAATTATAATATGCAATGTACATGCTATGAGTGGTATAGCCTTTATATATATTTGAGCTTCTTTTGGAAATAGACAATGTCGCTCTTCAAAATCTAACATATTTGATTTTCATCTAGGGTGTCATATAACTTCAGATCTGCTAATACAGTTATTCCATCTGACATTTGAGCATAAGACTTCACCATTTTACATAAATATGAAGCAAGTTAATATTCAAATTTCTGTGGGGACTCAGTACCTTCAGATTTAAACCGTATGTTTTACTAGAGGACCTTAAATATAAATGGAATCTTTGTGTATGATAATTTATTCACAGATTCAAGATAGATTTAGAAGTGAAATCTACACACTTATGAATATTATAAGAATTCTATAGAGTGAAGTTACTCATTTTCTAGCATAAGTTCGAATGTCATCTGTAGAGGTTAATTAATCATCTGTAGAGGTTAAGTAACTTCAGATCTAAACCGACCTTGGTTTAGAGATTCTGGAGTTTCTACTCTATGGATGTTCTAGTCTACAACTAAACAGAATTTGGAGGGTGATTACCCTAAGATGGATAATATTAAATGTAGTACTAACATCAATCACACCATTTAATTAATTTTTCTATATGTAGCCAATTCATACCATCAGAAAATAGAATAACAAAAATTTCAGAACATACCACAGTCTGCAAATGACCAACCTCCCAACCTTAGAATCCCTTCCTTTATTCCTCAGATTTCATCCAGCAGTAGATCACCCAGCATGATCAACCGATCCGTTCAGGAGAAGCTTATTTGCTTCCCGCTCTTAATGTTTTAATTCATTCTAATAGCAGATGCTTTCTTCCTGTTTAGCCTAGGCTTCCCATTTTGGGATTCTTTATAGTCACTTTTAAGTTTTTCCCCACTCTTTTCCATCTTTTCACTCCTCTTCCCAACTACTCCTCTTCATTTGGGAAATTTAGATTCCTCCTCAAATCTAAATTAATTTCTTTCAAGGATTTTTGAAAGATTTTTGGGGATTTGTTGCCTTATCCATCCTCATGGATTTGGCAAGTGATCTCAAATTCTCTTTTTGGTCAAAATGCACAATCATTTTATTTATTTCCTCAAATAAAGTATGCCAATACATTCACACCATACTCATCCTTTGGGGTCCACCCCCCTTAGGATTAGAGTTCAATTATCTAACTTTTAAATTTCAACACACAAATTAAAATATATATTCTCTTCAAAATAAACACTGTCTATTCCCCCTATGAAAATAAACACCGTCCTCGGTGTTATTACTCAACTACTAGAGTTCACTTAAACAAAAATGGATATTTCTCCATCATTTCAGCTTCCCTTTCCCAGGTAGCTTCTTCAGCAGTAAAGTGCTTCCACTGCACTTTTACTCTGGCCACTGTTCTGTTTCTCAATTCAACTTCTTCCCGCTCCAATATTTGAAACGGTTCTGGCAGAAACTCCCCTTCTGGTTCCACCTGTACCACATTCCAATCAACTATGTGAGAAGCATCATGCACATATCTTTTTAATAATGAAATATGAAACACATCATGCACTTTAACATGGGGTGGTAAGGCCAGCTTGTAAGCCACTGGTCCCACCCTTTCTAAAATTTCAAAAGGCCCACAATATCTAGGTGCAAGTTTTGCACAACTTCCAGCATAAAGTGTGCTCTTTTTGGGTTTGATGCGTAAATACACATGATCCCCCACTTTGAATTCTCGGTGCACTCTTTTCTTATCAGCATAGCTTTTCTGGCGATCTTGTGCTATCTTGATATTTCTTTGTATCTGTTTGATAATTCTTTCCATCTCTTGTAGTGCATCTGGTCCCAACACCAGTTTATCCTCTGGTTGACTCCATCTCAAGGGAGTACGGCACTTTCTCCCATAGAGTGCCTCAATTGGACTCATCTTAATAGAGGATTGGTAACTATTATTATAGGCAAACTCAGCTAAATGAAGATACTCTTCCCATTTTGATGGCCTATCCATCACATACATTCTCAGCATATCCTCTAAAATCTGATTTGTCCTTTCTGTTTGCCCATCAGTTTGCGGGTGATAGGCAGTACTAAAATTCAGCTTAGTACCCATTCCTGCAAACAATCCTTTCCAGAATGCTGTTGTGAACTTGGCATCCCGATCTGAGACAATCACCTTGGGCACTCCATGAAGCCTTACTATCTCCTTCAGGAAAACATTTGCTACTTGAGCTGTTCCGAAAGTAGATTTCACTGGTATAAAGTGAGCAGCTTTTGTGAGAGTGTCTACTACTACCATAACAGAATCATGTTGATATTTAGTCTTGGGTAATCCTGTTATAAAATCTAGGGAAACTGTGTCCCATTTCCACTCTGCAATTGGCAACGGGTTTAAAAGCCCTGCTGGGTGTTGATGCTCAACTTTGACCAGTTGACATTCCATACACCTACTTAGATACTCTGCCACATCTCTCTTCATTCCTGGCCAGAACAGCTTCTTCTTCAAGGATGTTAACATCTTTTGGTATCCGGGATGTCTTGCATAGGGCTGTTTGTGATATTCATCCAAAATTTCCCTTTTTAATGACTCTACATTAGGAACATACAACCTGTTTTTATAATAGAGCAGCCCTTGTTGGTTTTTAGTGAAATCAGTTTTATCCTTTCTCTGTAGTTTCACCAAGAGTGCTTCATAATTTGGGTCTTGGCTGGCTGCTTCTCTCACCAACTCTTCTATCTCAATCTGTCCACTACTCCCAATGCTGTTTACGTGTTGACAAGCATTTCTACTTAATGCATCAACAACTTTATTTTCTTTCCCCTTGATATGCTTGATGTCCATATCAAATTCACTTAAAAAGGACAGCCATCTGGCTTGTCTTGCATTCAGGTCAGTTTGGGAAAAGAAATATTTAAGGCTAATATGATCAGTCATCAATGTGAACTTCTTCCCCAGCAAATAGTGTCTCCACATTTTTAAAGCATGGATAACAGCTGCAAATTCCAAATCATATGCACTATAATTCTGTTCATGTACTTTAAGTTTCCTAGATTCATAGGCAATAACTGAGTTTTCCTGTAACATGACTCCTCCCAGCCCTTCTCTGCAAGCATCTGTACATACAACAAACTCTTTATCAGGATCAGCAATTTTTAATATAGGGGCTGAAATAAGTTTTTGTTTCAATTGTTCGAAACTGTTTTGACATTTCTCTGTCCACACGAACTTAACACCCTTCCGTTGTAATGAGGTTATGGGGTTTGCTATAGCAGAAAATCTCTCCACAAATCTGCGATAATAGCCTGCAATTCCCATAAATGATCTTACTGCTGAAACATCAGTGGGGACTGGCCATTCTTTAATAGCTTTTATCTTTTCAGGGTCAACTGCCAACCCTTTTTCAGAAATAATATGACCCAGATATTGAATTTTATCTTTATAAAATTCACATTTGCTGAACTTGGCATATAGCTGGTTTTCTTTTAAGGTCTGCAATACTATTCTCAGATGTTGTTTATGTTCTTCCTCATTTTTGGAATAAACTAAGATATCATCTATGAACACAAGAACAAATTTTTCCAAATACTTATTCAGCACACTGTTCATCAGACACATAAAGGTGGCAGGGGCATTTGTCAAACCAAAAGGTAGGAATACAAATTCGTAATGCCCATACCTGGTTCGAAATGCTGTTTTGCTGATGTCTTCTTCTTTAATTCTGAGCTAGTGATACCCAGTCCTGAGGTCTATCTTGGAGAAGACTGAAGCTCCTCTTACTTGATCAAAAAGATCATCAATTCTAGGAAGTGGATATCTATTCTTAATGGTCAACTTGTTCAGTTGACGATAATCAATGCACATCCTAAAGGTTCCATCCTTCTTTTTAACGAATAACACAGGTGCTCCCCATGGAGACACACTTGGTCTAATGTAACCCTTATCCAATAATTCTTGTAGCTGCATCTTCAGCTCCATCAGTTCTGGCGGACTCATCCGATAGGGGGCTCGGGAAATAGGTGTGGCTCCCGATACCAGATCGATTGAAAAATCAATCTCTCTTTTGGGGGGGAGATGAGGGATTTCCTTGGGAAAGACTTCTTTAAATTCTCTGATGACTGGTATAGCATCCAGTAACTCTTCCTCAGTTTTCTGTTCTATTTCCTCTACATGCACTGCATAGATTTGGTATCCTTTTCTAGCTGTTCTTTTTAATTGTAAGGCTAATATTTGTCTTATTGAAATGGATTTTGGTTTCCCTTTTAGTGTAAAAGGTTTCCATTCCTCATCCACACAATGCAGGGTTTTATCCCAGCAATTCATCAGGGCTTTCTTCTTCTCTAGCCAATCCATTCCTATCAGTAAATCATAGGATCCTAATGGCAATATGTTCAGATTTACTTCTGTTGGGAACCCATTTAATTGTATTGATGTTTTGGGCAACTTATGTGTGACTTTTCTCTTAGTTCCAGTGGCCAGCTGAACCAACCATGACTGCTGAAATTTTTCAGGTTTAATTTTACATTTTTCTACAATTCCAGGACTAATGTAACTCAAAGAAGCACCTGGATCAATCAAAACAGTAATAGGTAGGTCATAAATCTTACCCTCCATTTCCACCATGGTTGCTTGATGTTCGGCTTGCCGATTTTCCAAGGCTGCACTGATAGTTGGTATATTTCTGGCTATGTCATTTACTGTTGTTGCCTCTCGCTCTCTGCTGATCATGTGTATATTTCGATGGGGGAAATCCCTCATCATATGGGGTTCTCCACAACCCCAACACTTCAAAGGTTCCTTCATTCTGACTGTCCCTTCCTTTTTATTGTTTCCTTCTACTTGTTTTGAAGCCACTTGGGACTGAGCAGTTTGACTTTCTTTTGGTTTATTGAATTTTTTCCGCTGATGATCTCTACCAAAATTTCTTAGATATGCTGGTTTTGGTCTTTTACCTTTGAACTCACCCTTGTTCAGCCAGCTCTTCCCTTGTTCAGCTTTACCTTTAAACTGCTGATAGCATAGTCTTGCTTTTCTAACAGCTTCATCCATGGTCTTTGGGTTGTCAAACTCTATTTTCTCCTTGTACACAGTAGGTAAGAAATTTAAAAACCTTTGCACTTTTGCCTTTTCTTCCCTAATGTAAGGGACATACCTCAGTAGATTAGTAAACTTAGTGACAAACTCATCAATAGTGAGCTGTCCTAGTCTAAGTTCATGAAATTCTTTTGCTTTATCATCATAATAATGTTCGTTCAAATAACGATTCTTGAACTTAGTCTGAAAATCTTTCCAAGTAACTGTCTTTTCGTCAATGGCATGCACCATTTTTGTCTCTTCCCACCACAGTGTAGCCTTTCCTTGTAGCTGATACACAACTAATCTGGCCTTCAGGTTACTCTCATATTCATATACTTGAAAATACTTGATCATGTTCAGCAACCAAGCTTCAGCATCCTCCTCCTTCTCCCCATCATAGGAGGGAGGTTTGATCTTTCTAAATTCTCCCTGCAATTCTCTTTTCTGCTTATGTTGATTTCTAGCTGCATCCTCATCCTCAGACTCATCCATCTTTCTTTTTCCAGAACCTTCGCCTTCCTGGCTGTTCCGGGAAGTTAGCTCTTTGATGAGCTTTTCCTGCTCCTTACTGGCTGATGACAACATGTCATTTTGGCTTCTTAATTCAGCCAACTCTCGTTGCATCCGGTGCAACATAGCCAGTATCGGGGCATTGGGATCTGGAGTACCGAACTCATCCCGCAGATCCACATAAATCCCTTCACCTTCAGCCATTTCAACTGTACACACTTACAACACAGATTAGCAAAGTTTATAACTTCAGAAAAAACAAAATATGTAATAAGCAGTGAGCACAAAACGACAGCCTAATTTGTTGTAACTAGTGCTCCGATACCATTTGTAACATCTCAAGTTTAAGGAAATTTTTTTTTTTTTTTTTTTCGAACACCCTGGGGTTTTCCCCTCTATTCACATAACTATTGGAATAATGGTTTCATATTTTTACTCTAATGTTATTTGACATAATCTACTCTAATACTTTCCATCTTCATACAATATTGAGCTCTCCATCTATAGGCCTTCCAACCGTATATATATATATATATCCTCTGATAATAATAAGGGATGGGATTTTTTTTCCCTACTATAACCATAGTATAGGTGGATTTACATAACTTTTACAATCCTCTCCTAACACTTTATACCTTCCACTCATATATTGTTGAGTCCCCTATATACTTCACACATCTATCTATGTATCCTCCTATATAGAAAGCTAATATCATTAATACACATATATGGGTATGTGTAGAGGTCCTTATCTATATATATAGTCTTTGGCACTATTACTTTAAGAAATATATGTATACAATATATGGGTACAAAACTTTTGGTGTCACATATCTTGCCTACATAATCTTTGGCAATATTAACCCAAGGAACATCTATATAACTATCGCCTCTATATATATATGTTGTATGTACGTTCAAACCTCGTGATATAATTTATAAGAAGTAACCCATGTATCGCATGTAATTAAAATACCATTGTAATTAAAATACCCCTTTAAGGTTTGTGTATGAAGGTTTGTATTGGGCTCGTACGCATATACATATATAACGATTTCTTATATATATATTTATACATTTCTTGCCGAAACCCTTTTAGCTACGTAGTTAATACACGTTACTATATCATCATCCTACACGATTTTCTTTCCAGACTTTAGCCATGAGGCGCTATGTTAATTCATCGCGGCGCATGCAATACTTATCATATAGTCAATTTGACGGTAACCTATACACAGATCAACGTGGACTGTCCGCCGTATGGTTACGTGGTTGCATTATTAAATTTTGTTATGGTTAAAACGTGACTAACCCAAATCGAATTTCTGTATTATTATTCAACAGATCGGTCACGGCTTGGCGCATGTTCCACAGATATAAGTTGTAGCAGGATGCTCGTCAGCGTGTCAACTCTGACCAGGCTACCGGACAATGGAATGATACCATTTTTGAAACCGGCTCCAACGCGTCGTGGTTTCATACGTAAGTACACAGTAGATGTATTGGTTATGTTTTCGTATAAGCTGCCTAGTACAAGGCCCAGTGTGAGGGTTTGGCGTGTAACGTATGATGGTAACATTGCTTGGTGCTTGGTTGCAGGAGTAGTAATTCCCACTGGAGCGAGAAAATTAGCCAGAGGCGGCGTACGCTGTCCTCTGTCCATGAAAAATCGACATGTGGATTTGAATGGACAGTTCCGACGGCTCCAGGTCCGGAGAGCGCCGCACTCCAGTTATGGCAGTCGTTAGCCTTAGGGTTAACTCGATACCTCCGGCATATGACTCCATACCTCCCCGGTGCAGATGAATATTACCTGGTACCATTCTATTGATACGCTGCATCTGCTCAATCACCATCGGGATTTGCTGAAGTTATTGGGCAGACTGATTAGGGTTCCGGGTGCACCTTACTTGGAGTCTCGGTTATCAAGCTATTCACCGAATCGTTCCTGTCTTGTTGGACTCCCTTCGTCTACATTCTTTAAGAGTTCGATGTGAGCTTGACTTAGGGGAGGGTTCAGGTTCGGTTTTGCTGAATAGCTTCAGATCACACGTTTCCTCTGAATTTTTTTCTCGCCTGATATTACTTACGCGTGAGAACTTCCCATTTCTTTCTACTGTTGTTGTTGTTGTTTTTTTTTTTTCTACAGTGTCGACTCTGCTATTGTAGAGTGCGCAGAGAGGCTGTAGCAGTCGGGTTACTTCGAGACAGAGCTCTAGCCGGTATTCCTTGGCCGTGCTCGAATTATCTCTGCGCTCGGTCCAGTTCGTTTTCTTTCATTAAGCTACCCTATCAGCGTTTAATACATTTCGATGTGGCCACTGTTAGAGCGTCTTCAGAGGGGGTAAACTCTACTCTCAATCCTCTGTTTGGCCTCAGCGAGCTGGGCGTTGGGTTTCCTCTTTATCTACTGGCAGTATTATGAATGTGTCATCCGAGGTTAGGGCACCGATTGTGTTATATCGGTCGTCCCCCTTTTGGAACACTACATCCACGCCTTTCTTTATATAAATTTTTTTTTCCTCGTTACATAGGTCGTTGGCAGGCCCAAATGAAGGAATACGATTTCGTCGACTAAAGATCGTGGATGGGTTGTTTCGGGTTTGGATTCTATCTAACCTAACTAGAGATTCGCTGCCTTAATTGTGTTGGTTTGACGAGAATTTTTTTTTATTTGATATCCTTTATCTATAAATACAATCGATCATACGACCGTAAAAAAATTCGGCTATCAGCCTGGGTTTATTAATCGGGAGCTACTATTCTTTTTGTTCTATTTTTCATATATATGCGTATTGCAATGTTTACGATGAGCTAGGGTTAGTTTCCTTCGGCATTACGTTGCACGGAGAAATTATCTAACCGCGCGAACGTAGGTTGAACCATATGTTAAAATAAATTGGTAGTAGGGATCAGTAATATACCTCATGTTAGCGTAGTTGGTTCGGATTTGTATTTCTTTGATTTCTTTCCACACGGGGTCCGCCTCTATACCACTCGCATTTATAACTTTTGTTGACCTGTACTAAATCTCATATATACATATATTGAAATGAAGGTATGACTAGCTATGTGCTAAATTCTCGGCGCCTTCCTGTTTTAACTTGCTAGATCTTATACTTTGTATATTCGTGAAGCTTCAGTTATATTTAACCCTCTTTTTGTAAAAAAACGCATCACAATTTGGTTTATATATATATATCTATACTCCCTCACGTTATTTGTTTATCATGGTTTAGAAGTGTTGCCACGAATCCGAGGCAGCAGTGCGCATATTATTATTTTTTTTATATAGTTCATGCCAACCGTAAATGTACATACAATGATCGGACTATAGCTCACGGACTGTATAGAAAGTTTTGGATATACATATAGATAGCTATATAAGTGTTCCATTGGCATCGCCTCCTATATCTACATGATAGATTTACTTCTTGATTTTAATACTAGGTTCATTAATTAAAAGTAGATATTCAATTTTTAATATGCCATGTACATGCTATGAGGGGTATAGTCTTATATAGTTTAGAGCTTCTTTTGAGTATATACAATGTCTCTCTTCAAAATATACATCTTTAATTTTCTTCTAGTGAGTCATATGAATTCAGATCTGCTAAGACAGTTATTCTATTTGACATTTGAGCATAAGACTTTATCATTTACATAAATATGGAGTGAGTTAATATTCAAATTTCTATGGGGGCTCAATATCTTTAGATTTAAAACGTATGTTTTTCTAGAGGACTTTAAATATATATGGAATCTGTGTATGATAATTTATTCAATTACTCAAGATAGATTTGGAGGTGAAATCTCCCCACTTATGAATATTATAACAATTCTATAGAGTTAAATTACTCGTTTTCTAGCATAATTTCGAATGTCATCTGTAGAGGTAAATTAATCATCTATAGAGGTTAAGTAACTTCAGATCTAAACCGACCTTGGTTTAGAGATTCTGGAGTTTCTACTCTATGGATGTTCTAGTCTACAACTAAACAGAATCTGGAGGGTGATTACCCTAGGATGGATATTGTTAAATGTAGTACTAACATCAATCACACCATTTAATTAAATTTTCTATATGTAGCCAATTCATACCATCAGAAAATAGAATCACAAAAATTTCAGAACATACCACAATCTGCAAATGACCAACCTCCCAACCTTAGAATCCTCTTTATCTCCCAGGATTCACCCCCGAGCAGAGATCACCTCCTAGCACAGATCAACCTCGGATCTGTCTAGGAGCAGCTTATTTAAGCTCATAGTTCCCCAAAGCATGTTTCTAATTCTGCGTCCAGAATAGCAGGATGCTTTCTTTCCTGTTTAGCCTAGGCTTCCCATTTTGGGATTCTTTAAAGCTGCTTTAAGCTTTTCCTTAGCTTTTTCCAGCTTTTTCTCACCTCTTCCCAACTACTCCTCTTCATTGGGGAAATTTAGATTCCTCCTCAAATCTAAATTAATTTCTTTCAAGGATTTTTGAAAGATTTTTGGGGATTTGTTGCCTTACCCATCCTCATGGATTTGGCAAGTGATCTCAAATTCTCTTTTTGGTCAAAATGCACAATCATTTTATTTATTTCCTCAAATAAAATATGCAAATACATTCACACCATACTCATCCCTTGGGGTCCACCCCCTTAGGATTAAAGTTCAAATGTCTAACTTTTTAAAAATTCAACACAAAAATTGGGGGTGTTACAAAAAAGTACTCGAGATGTACTCCATATCACCGAAGTAAGGGAATGGTAAAGTCGTATATCCTAACGCTATGGTAAGGTATGTCCAATGCCTTTGCGCAGAACGATATATAATTCGTTGGTTAAGTACCAGGTTGCCAAGAATACAAATCACAGAAATGGAACCTTTATAATTGAATTCAATTAAATGACATCCCCAATCGAATAAAAATCATCATATATATGGTGGATTTTATATAGGCAGTGGATTATATGTATATATAGTTGATGAATTTTATATATGAGGGATTTTATATATAAATATAATAGAGTTTATACTATTGATATATTGTGAGTCTTATACATATATGGGGAGGATACATATATATATATGAAATAGAGGGAAAAATTTAATGATATAAAATACAATGATGAATATAACAAAGAGATCTATAAGGAAACTTTTATATGTTTTACTCTAGTGAATTATATATATGGGGAAGAGATTTAAACATATAAATTATGTTTAATAAAAGGGAGTGTATTAATTAAATGAACAACTTAGTCTTGAAGAGACAACCTCCAAGGAAAAAAAAAAATGTTTTGGCACAGGTGGAAGTTGAGGGACGTTACAAATGGTATCAGAGCTATGGTATATAACACTGGGTTGTTGTTGTTGTGCTCACTGTTTTTATGTGCTCATTGTAATTGTTATTTATTATATATATATATATCTATTTTATTGATCTGTGTTGTTTAGTGTACAGTGTGGTGCTGAAACAAACAATTCCAATGGTTGGGAATGATGAAATTTATGTTGATCTGTGTGATGACGAGAATACACCAGATCCCAACACTTCAGTGATGGCTATGTTGCATAGTTTGCAACGAGAAATGGCTGAGATAAGAAGCCAAAATGATAGATTGTCATTAGCGAGTGAAGAGCAGGAAAGCTCATTAGAGAATTAACTTCGCGGAACAACCAGGAAGGTGAAGGTTCCGGAAAGAGGAAGACTGATGAGTCTGAGGAAGATGAGGCTGTTAGGCATTAGTATAAGCAGAAAAAGGAATTACAGGGGGAATTCCGAAAGATCAAGCCTCCCTCCTACGATGGGAAGAAGGAGGAAGATGCTGAAGCCTGGTTGCCGAACATGATTAAGTACTTCCAGGTCTATGAATATGAAAGCAACCTGAAAGCCAGATTGGCTGTCTACCAGCTACAAGGAAAGGCTACCTTGTGGTGGGAAGAGACAAAAATGGTTCATGCCATTGATGAAAAGACAGTTACTTGGGAAGACATCCTGGTTAAGTTCAAAAACTGCTATTTAAATGAACGTTACTATGATCATAAAGCAAAAGAATTTCATGAGCTTAGACTGGGAAAACTTACCATTGATGAGTTTGCCACTAATTTACAAATATGTTGAGATATGTCCCTTATATTAGGGAAGAGAAGGAAAAGGTTCAAAGGTTTCTGAATTGCTTGCCTGCTGTGTATAAGGAGAAAATACAGTTCGATAATCCAAAAACCATGGATGAAGTAGTGAGAAAAGCTAGATTATGTTACCAACAGTTGAAAGGTAAAAATGAACATGGAAAAAATTGGGTAAATAAAGGTGAGTTTAAAGGAAAGAAACAGAAACCAGCATACTTGAAGAATTTTGGCATGGATCATCAGAGGAAAAAAGTTTAATAAAGTAAAAGAAAGCCAGACATCTCAGTCTCAAGTGGGTTCCAGACAACTACATGAAGGAAATAAGAAGGAAGGCACAGTTAAAATGAGGGAGCCTCTGAAATGTTGGGGCTGTGGAGAACCTCATCTTTTGAGGGATTGTCCCCACAGAAACATTCAGATGATTATGAGAGACCGAGAAGCGACCACAGTAAATGACATAGCAAGAAATATACCCACTATCAGTGAAGCCTTGGAGAATCGACAAGAAGAAGATCAAGCTACCATGGTTGAAATGGAGGGTAAGATTGCTGACCAGTCTGTTACTGTTTTAATTGATCCGGGTGCTTCTTTGAGTTACATTAGTCCACAAGTGGTAGAGAAATGTAATCTTAAAACTGAAAAATTTCAGCAGTCATGGTTGGTTCAGCTGGCCACTGGAACCAAGAGGAAGGTAATATTCAAACATAAGTAAATTTGAACATTCTGCCATTAGGATCATATGACTTGTTGATTGGAATGGACTGGCTGGAAAAGAAAAAGGCCATGATGAATTGCTGGGATAAGACCATGCATTGTGTAGATGAAGAGGGGAAACCTTTTATTCTCAAGGGAAAACAAAAACCTATCTCTGTAAGACAAATATCATCACTGCAATTAAAACGAATAGCTAGGAAAGGATACCAAGTCTATGCAGTACATGTAGAAGAGACAGAATAGAAAACTGAAGAAAATCTACTGGATGCTTTTCCAGTAGTAAGAGAGTTTAAAGAAGTTTTTCCGGATGAGATTCCTCATCTTCCTCCCAAAAGAGAGATTGACTTCTCAATCGATTTGGTGCCGGGAGCAACACCTGTTTCCCGAGCTCCTTATCGAATGAGTCCCCCCGAACTTATGGAACTAAAAATGCAATTGCAAGAATTGTTGGATAAGGGTTATATACGACCGAGTGTGTCTCCATGGGGAGCATTAGTTCTATTTGTGAAAAAGAAATATGGAACCTTTAGGATGTGCATTGATTATCGTCAACTGAATAAGTTGACCATTAAAAACAGATACCCTTTACCCAGAATTGATGATATTTTTGACCAAGTGAGAGGAGCCTCAGTATTTTCGAAGATTGACTTAAGGACTGGTTACCACCAGCTCATAATTAAAGAAGAAGACATTAGCAAAACAGCCTTTCGAACCAGGTATGGTCACTACGAATTTGTAGTCCTACCTTTTGGTTTGACAAATGCCCCTGCCACCTTTATGTGCCTAATGAACAGTGTGCTAAATAAGTATTTGGATAAGTTCGTGCTTGTGTTTATAGGCGATATTTTAGTTTATTCCAAAAGTGAGGAGGAGCACAAGGAACACTTGAGGATAGTGTTGCAAACTTTGAAAGAAAACTAGTTATATGACAAGTTTAGTAAATGTGAATTCTATAAAGACAAGATCTAATACTTGGGACATATTATTTTTGAGCAAGGGTTAGCTGTTGATCCTGAAAATATAAAGGCTATTAGAGAATGGCCAGTTCCAACTAATGTTTCAGCAGTGAGATCGTTTATGGGAATCGCAGGTTATTATCACAGATTTGTGGAGAGATTTTTTGCCATAACATACCCCATAACCTCACTAGAAAAAAAGGGTGTCAAATTTGAGTGGACTGAAAAGTGCCAACACAATTTTGAACAATTAAAATTCAAACTCACTACAGCTCCTATCTTGAAAATTGCATATCCTGATAAAGAATTTGTTGTATGTACATATTTTTGTAGAGAGGGGTTGGGAGGAGTCCTTTTGCAGGAAAATTCAGTTATTGCATATGAGTCTAGGAAACTGAAGACACATGAACATAACTATAGTGCATATGACTTGGAGTTAGCTGCTGTTATTCATGCCTTGAAGATGTGGTGACACTATCTCATTGGAAAAAAATTTACATTGATGACTCATCATATTAGTCTTAAATATTTCTTTTCCCAAACCGATTTGAATGCTCGACAAGCCAGATGGCTGTCTTTTCTAAGTGAATTTGATATGGACATAAAATATATCAGAGGGAAAGAAAATAAAATTGCTGATGCCTTGAGCAGAAATGCTTGTCAAAACATAAACAGCATTGGAAGTAGTGCCCAGTTTGATTTAGAAGAGTTAGTGAAAAAGACAGCAGACCATGATCCAAATTATGAAAACCTCCAATTGAAAATACTAAAGAAGGAGATGGCTGATTTCAATCAAAACCAAAAAGGACTAATCTGTTACAAAAACAGATTATATATTCCAAATGTAGAGTCCTTGAAAAGAGAGATTCTAGATGAATATCACATATGGGCATCCTGGATATCAAAAAATGTTAACAGCTTTGAAAAATAAGTTGTTTTGGCCAGGAATGAAAAGAGATATAACATAATATTTAGCTAGATGCATGAAATGTCAACTAGTTAAAGTTGAAAATTAGCATCCTGTTGGTCTTTTAGATCCTTTGCCGATTGCAGAATGGAAATGGGACACAGTTTCTCTAGATTTTATAACAGGGCTACCCAAAACTAAATACCAACATGATTCACTAATGGTAGTAGTAGACACTTTAACCAAAGCTGCACACTTCATACCTGTAAAGTCTACTTTTGGGGCAGCCCAAGTAGCAGATGTGTTTTTAAAAGAGATAGTAAGATTACATGGAGTCCCAAAGATGATTGTGTCAGATAGAGATGTTAAGTTCACAGCAGCGTTTTGGAAAGGTTTGTTTGGGGGAATGGGCACTAAGCTGAATTTTAGCACTACATATCACCCGCAGACATACGGTTACACAGAGAGAACAAACTAGATTTTGGAGGATATGTTAAGAATGTATGTGATGGATAGGCCATCAAAGTGGGAAGAATACTTGCATTTAGCTGAATTTGCCTATAATAATAGCTACCAATCCTCTATCAAAATGAGTCTGTTTGAGGCACTCTATGGAAGGAAATGTCGTACTCATTTGAGTTGGAGCCAACCTGAAGATAAACTAATGATTGGGACCAGATGCTTTACAATAGATGGAAAGAATTGTTAAACAAATACAAATAAACATCAAGACAACAGAAGATCGCCAGAAAAACTATGCTGATAAGAAAAGGACACCTTGAGAATTCAAAGTGGGAGAGCATGTGTACTTGCGTATTAAACCCAAAAAGAGCACATTTTATGTTGGAAGTTGTGCAAAACTAGCTCCTAGATATTGTGGTCCTTTTGAAGTATTAGAAATGGTGGGACCAGTGGCTTACAAGCTAGCCTTACCACCCCATGTTAGAGTGCATGATGAGTTTCATGTTTCATTATTAAAAATATATGTACATGATGCTTCTCACATAGTTGATTGGAATGTGATACAGGTGGAACCAGAAGGGGAGTTCCTTCCAGAACCGCTTCGAATATTGGAGCGGGAAGAAAATGAATTGAGGAATCAAACGATAGCAAGAGTAAAGGTGCAGTGGAAGCACTTTACTGCTGAAGAAGCTACCTGGGAAAGAGAAGCTGAAATGATGGAAAAATATCCATTTTTGCTTGAAAAATGAACTCTAGTAATTAGATATTAGAACCGAGGACGGTGTTTGTTTTCAGAGGAGGAATATGTAACACCCCTAGTTTATGTTTCTTTTAAAGCTAGACATTTGAACTCTAATCCTAAGGGGAGTGGACCCCAAATGGATAAGTATTTTTTGGATGTAATTAAATATTTAATTTTGAGAAAATGAATAAAATAATTCTGTGCAAATTGACCAAAAAAAAGAGAATTATCAGATCACTTGCTAAATCCATGAGGATGGATAAAGGCAATTACTTTCCCCAAAAATCTTTCAAAAATCCTTGAAAGAATTTATTTCCAAAGTAGATTTTGAGGAAAATATAGTTTCCCCAATTATGTGGAGGGTAGTTGGGAAGAGGTAAAAGGCTGGGAAAAGCAGAAAGCAGCTTTAAAAGTCCCTAAATAGGGAAGCCTAGGCAAAGAGGAAGAAAAGAATCCTGATATTCTAGATGCAGAATTAGAAACAGGATTTGGGGAGTAATAGCTTAAATAAGCTATTCCAGAACAGATTAGAGGTTGATCTGTTCTTGGAGGGATCTCAGCTCGGTGGTGAATTCTGGAGATAGACAAATTATAAGGTTGGGTGGATTGGTCATCTAATTAAGTGGTATGCACAGTTCATTTATATTTTTCTGTTATAAGTGCAGGTATAAATTTTATGCTGTATTGAATGCGAAAGTATTATATGTTGCATGTTTTGTGTGATTCTATTTAATACATTTAACAGAAATATCAGCTGAATTAGTCTTCAATTTCTGTACAGCTGTAGGAATCACATCTATGGGAAGGAATTCATCAGAATCTCTAAACCATAGCTGGTTTAAATCTGAGAATACATATTTCCCGAAGATGATTTACAGTCTAACTTTAATCTACTTCTGTTTATGAACTAAACCCTAATTATAGAAGAAGGAATCCTAGTACTCTTACATGCATCATAAAGGAAGAAACTAGATATCAAATATATTTACTTAAAATAAGCAGTAAATTAAATAAGCAGAAACCACAGAGTATGTGATTGGTAAAAATGCCATGGATCACTAGTTACAGGTATATATATATGTTTAGCCACATAATTAAACTTATTCTAAATTTAAACACAGATGTATATTCAATACATTGCACAGTTACCTATACTGAAATCAAAGGCCCGCGATACATAGGTGTTTACAGCACTGATTAACTTAGCATATTATACATGAGAACCACTTATAGTTACACCAATTTTATCTAGCAAAATTTAAATAAAAATTCTAACAAGAGAATTACTAAAACTTTATAAACTCATTGCCATCATAGGACTCTAAAAGATCTGGGGTGATACCAGTACCAAAAAGAAATGAACGAAAATAATGCAAAAAATGGTTATGTAGAAATTAAAATCTTATATTGAACAGACATCATGTTACTGGAAAATTAATTCTGTACTACGGATTACAAATACTAAATGAGAGAGAGAGAGTTCTCACTTATTATATAGAATTTTATATAATTTCTGAATATTTCAAAAAACTGTAGGAAATGAAAAGATTTTTTCTTAACTCGAATACTATGTGAAATTAACAGAAATATAGTTGACAGTACATAGAAAATAAAATACCATCGGTATAAAGGATTTTAACTTTTAGATAGGAAAGACCACGAACTGTGGAATAAAATTTCTCACACATAGAGGATCCAAAGCGGAAGTTAGAGTCTATGAAGATTTATCAGTAGTAAAATAATAATAGTATGGAGAAAATTTATATCTTCCTGACATTGGAAAATTAAACCCCAGTCAAGTTATATAAAGTCCGGTGTAAATACTAATTAAAAGTATAGCGACAATGGCACGAATCTCATTGGATTCGATGATATATCCATGGACTGATATAAGTCAAATGTTAAACAAGTCGTTGCAGAAGCAACGAGTCCATACAAAGCTGAAGTTCTTGTGTGTACTGACCTATGTCAAAAGGAAAGGTATTACAAATTTTTCAATGAAACCTGCAACGAGCTATCAGGAAGTATTCTGACTAAGATGGTAACAGATGAGTACCTGTAAATGAACGATGTTAGCAATTGTGGCAGTGAAGTAAATAAGTAAACCAATAAACGAAGGATTACAAAAGGGAAATCTTATCTAAGGGAATGATTCTGAGTTTTAACAAAATTATTACCTGGTCAATAAAGGACTTCGAAGGTATTGATCTGAGTTACAAGCATATAGAAGAAAAACCGAAATATATTAGAAGATTTGGCAACATAGCTAAACGTATTTACTTGCTGGAAGAAATTTAGGAAATGAGAATTTTCTATACCGAGAAAACCAAATCGTACCAGCTTCTAATAAGGGTTCTCTATTAAAATTTTAGTCATCGCAGAAAGCTGTGGGGAGTCGAAGGCTACTGAGGACGAAAACCCTCGCCTCATCTTAGAAGGACGTCGCATACTCATACTTCCCCTAAACAAGAGCGGCCCATAAGTATCGGTCAATTGGTTATGAGAAACGAGAATTTAAAAATGCGAAATAGACTGATGAGCGTATACAGAATAGGCCACGATTAAAAACTATATCACGATACAATAATTTCTGTAAAATGTCAATAAATTTGAATGCAAGCGATAAATACAAACCCGCACGTAACGAATACCAGAGATATAAATGATCCGCATTTTATATAACGATTAGATAGGTCGTGGTAAATTCCTAAATCTGATAATATGAACACAAAATCATGGTGTCCAACTACATATATAAATTTCATAATCTGAAGGATAAAATGTTGGGAAACGTAAGTTACCTCTGCACGTTGGCTACGACGCAGGCTTTTTGCACCGTTTCATCTTAGAGATCGAGCAGAGACACCAAGGTAATAACAAACAGGAGATAAGTTGAGGAACAAAAATCTGAATGGAGAAGCGAACAAGGGTTTTCCGTTCAACTCTTATAGAAATCATAAACGCGAAACCCTAATGAAATCTAGCCATACACATGGCACAAATCGGTAGTGTCTCACCTGGATCGACAACGATCTCGATGACTTGATGTCGGTAGGAATTCAACAAAAGCCAATGTACAAATACCACAAGAATTTTAATATGTATTCAGAACCGTAATCAATTAGCGCTATAAAATATATTTTAATTCAGAGCTCGAGGATACGAGCAAATCCACAAGTTAAATACCAATGTACGATGAGCAGTATAGTAGAATGGAGGTGTAGTTGACATAAACGTCTCAACACAGGTAATACGAAACCATCAAATCAAAATACGAAAAAGTATTGGAGATGTACTCCATATCACCCAGGTAAGGGAATGGTAAAGTTGTATATCCTAACGCTATGGTAAGGTATGTCCAATGCCTTTGCGCAGAACGATATATAATTCGTTGGTTAAGTACCATGTTGCCAAGAATACAAATCACAGAAATGGAACCTTTATAATTGAATTCAATTAAATGACATCCCTAATCGAATAAAAATCATCATATATATGGTGGATTTTATATAGGCAGTGGATTATATGTATCTATAGTTGATGAATTTTATATATGAGGGATTTTATATATACATATAATAGAGTTTATACTATTGATATATTGTGAGTCTTATACATATATGGGGAGGATCTATATATATATATATGAAATAGAGGGAAAAATTTAATGATATAAAATACAATGATGAATATAACAAAGAGATCTATAAGGAAACTTTTATATGTTTTACTCTAGTGAATTATATATATGGGGAAGAGATTTAAACATATAAATTATGTTTAATAAAAGGGAGTGTATTAATTAAATGAACAGCTTGGTCTTGAAGAGACAACCTCCAAGGAAAAAAAAATTGTTTTGGCGCATGTGGTAGTTGAGGGACGTTACAAAGCATAAACAATATGAATTGAAGTTTCAGGGGCTCATTCATAAAGCTTTAATTAGGAATCAATGGATAAAGGAGATGATCTTTGTGTGAGATTCATTTACCAAGTAAAAAATGAGTATGCTATGATATCATATTCTTTTTCCGTAAAATTATTTTAATCACAAATATTCATTTACCTCGTAAAAAATGAATATGTTATATATTAATATCACAAATATTTCAGTTTATATTAATATCAATTGCATTGGTAAATATGGTTATAGATATATTTTATATACACTTATATAAATGTGATTGTGCTACTTATACTAATCCAAAAATGTAGAAATTTTGCCAATACAAATTGTGTAGATATATCATAGTTTCCTTCGTCAAAGAAAAAAAAAGCACTAGCATGTGTTAAATAAAAATGTGCAAATAGAACGTAGTTTCCTTCGTCAAAAAAAGCAATCCATGGGAGCACCTTTACGTGTTATTATTTAACAGCACACCAAAAAAATTTGAATTGTTTTTTTTTTGTGAATTTTGTAGTGCCTTGCTATTTTCTATTTATATATAAAAGCAGGTTACAGAGATAGAAAGTTTGTGGCCTCAACTTTCCCAGAGGAAACAAGGTCTATTGGCCACCTTAATACTTTAAAAGCAAACCAAAATTGAAAAATTCTCATTCTGCTCCTTGTTTCATGCGATATCTGCCTATTAAGTCTATTATCAAATTAACTGTTTGGACTTACAGTCCTATATGTAAAGCCAAAAAACATGCTAAAATGAAGAACCTACTATATATTTGAGGAATCAATTGGGGCAGGATCCTTTGTAGTGGATCCTGACATATCAGCTTGTTGCAGTACTTGAATCTGTTCCTCCAATCTTCCAAGACGATCATCCATTCTAGCTATGCAGTTAGCAGCTTGGTATTGGGTAACCTTATTGTGTTGCAACTGAATATCAATATCTTGCAAAAGATCCATGAGCTTTGGTTCTATCTTTTCGGTGTTAGGATGGAAAATATGCATTTCCTTTACTAACAGACATTTAACAGTCCAGTATGTATGAACTGTTTGATTGAAAAGTGACAGTCGGCCCCTAGTATTTTGAGGATCAGTCAGAAAGTCTAGTATCTCTGCCTCTGCAGTATTATCTTCCTCAAACTGCTGAATTTCTCTTTCCTAACCTTGTATTGCCTGTTTGGCCTATGAGGAGTTGCCAAGTGAGTAGATGGATGAGAGATTCAATAACACTTCTTTGTTTGTCTTCCTTCCTCTTTTCTTGTTCTTCTCTGATGGTTGTTCCACCTTCTATTTCCCTTTAGCAGTAGTACAGACTGAGTTTCATGTTTGCCTCTTCAAAATTATGAACTGACTAAGTAGCCTATACTCTGGAATAAGAAAAATCAAATACGAAAAGAAAACAACAGTTAATCTTTGTATTTTGTTGCCCCTAACATGATTTGGATGATTGTGAAGTGCTTCATCGTGAGTATGAAGGATGGTAGTATCGGTAAGAATCCGCTGAACCCATATAAGGTAAAGAACCCAGTGAACAATCAAGAAATTTCCAACAATTAAGCCATGACAGAGCATTTGAACCCAGTAAAAACTGGAGCAACAGTCAACAATTACTTGATGACGGAGCAGGTTTGGAGATGTATGAAGATAAGATAGTGTAGAACACAGAGCATGATAAAAACAGACTCTAGATCCCATAAGAATAATCCCACAAGCATATCCCAACCTACGCTTGTAGAGATGAACAAGAAAACGAAAAACCGTAACTTTGATGCAGGTTTTAAAACAGAAGTTCAGATAAAATAAGATGAGCTTATGACTATATCCCTGAATACAGTCTGAATTTCTATCAACACTATATATATGAGAGAAGTCATTCAGTCTGCCGATGGTAAATGTAAAACTGTTATAACGTGTACTAACATAGAAAGGGTGATTTTTGAGTGGCATAGAGCAGGGATCACGAAAACAAGGTTCAACCAAATTTAACTGGACTGATATAAACCAAACAGGACATTGAAAGCAAGGACCCCCTAAGCTCGTCCTAAGCAGAGACATCGTCTAGTTTGTAGTATTGAGGGTATGAGGCAGAAAATGTACATACCCCAGAAGAACAAAAAGCATGGTGCTAATGAGGGCGACTACCTTCGATGTGTGGCGCGTATGTGCGTTTCCTGCAACCAAAGATTCGTTCCCTTTGATATGCCTTCTACCAGTCTTAATCAAATTAGTGGGACTATTGTTTCTCTCTTCCAAAACTGATCAGCCAGGCTGTCTCACCCACCCTGGTGACTTTCCTTTAAACACCACTTGCTCCCATGAGATGACGTTGGGCGGCTCATACTGACAATTCATTAATACGCAGGAGTGGAGAATGCCACTTGGCCTGATAGAAGGCCGGCTTCTATGTCTAATGAGCACCCCGATGGGGGGTATCATTGGCCAGTATAATCTGTAGAGGATGAAGTTGCACATTGCAAACTTGATGAAGCTGATTAACATCCAACCTTCGATCTTCATTTTTGCATGCCCAATTAGCTAAGTAATCATCTGTTGGATTACCTGTTCTAAGGACAAGTGTTGGAACAACATATCCTATTCTCTGGAGTAAATTATCAATTTCCTCGATTAATCGAGCTATTCTCCAAGTTTTACAGATCTTTTCCCAATTGTTTCCTTGTTGGAGTTTTTGAAGGATTCCATTTGTCATAGCAGAGTCCCCTTCTACTATAATTCTTTGATAATTCTCCCTTATTGCAATAATGAGACCCTGTTTGATGGCCATTAATTTCGCTTCATTGTTGGTTGCAAATCCTATGGGGAAAGAGAAAATTCTAACGACAGATGCTTGTTGATTTCGAAATATACCTCCTATCCCTGCTTGTCCTGGATTTCGTTTAGAAGCACCATCAAAATTGAGCTTTAGAAACCATGGTGGTGGTGGCTGAAAATTTTTCATGATATTATCCAGATTTGGTTTGAATTTCCATAATGATGGGGATAGAATTTGAGGTTTAGATTCAATTTAGCTAATATCCTCACCTCTATAACCTCTCCTTTCCAATCCTCTTCCAACCAGCGTTCCACCAAAGTGGTCTCGCGTACATTTTCAATGATGATGTTCCATATCAGGCAGAATTGTTTTTCTTCCCCACAAGAAATACGATGATTTCGCTTGTTCCAAACTCCCCAGAGAAGAAATCCTATGGATAGTCACCAAGCACGATTAACCACCTCGCTCTTATACCCTCCTTTCCTCAAATTGCAGATAGTTGTATTAATGTTGGTGTCATCCCTGTATGTCTATTCAAAGACTGCTTCATTAAGATTCCATAGTTGATTATCCAATGTACAATTATTGAATAGGTGTTCTATATTCTCCTCCTCCCTTTTGCACATAACACACCAAGATGGGCCTTGAATTCCTCGGTGTTGAATATGATCCCATGTTAAAGTTTTTCTATGAGGTAATAACTATATGAAATACTCAGGTGGTTATTTGATTTCAGGTGGTAGGCTTTGTCAATTGTGAACATCCCTTTCGATCTATAACCCCATCTTAAAATGTCATCCCCTGTCACTTTCAGCACTAGTCTTGTTTTCATTTCTTTATCGAAGTTATGCCATTGTTTCGTGTGTGGTGCATTCAGTCGGTGCTCTTTTCATTTCCATATTTGCCATTGGCTTCCTTCTTCAGTATTCCAGTACTTTTCTATTAATAGCTGGGATGGAGTGTTTGTGAATAAGAATATTTCCCCAAGGTCTAGGCGACTGAATATTTTCTCTTGTTGTTGCCACGAATCCTCCCAAAACAACACTGAGCTACAAGCAGGGACTTCCCAGAAGATATGCTTTCTTATTAGATCTCTGTTACAAGCTACTAGGTTCCAAATGTTAGACCCTTTAAGAGTTTTGTCTACCTTCAGCTTCCCCACAATGGTATTAGGCATATCATATTTGTTTTCCCATATGGCTTTCCATAGATCTGAACCCCCTTGAATCCATCGCCACCATAACTTAGTTCCCATTACTTGGTTGAGAATATATGGGTCACGAAGCCCTAATCCTCCCATATTTTTGGGTTTTATAAGCTTCTCCCAAGATAATAGTGCCCATTTCCTCATATATTGTGCCCCCTGCCAGAGGAATTTCCAAAATATTATAGTTAGTTTATTACAAACAGTCTTTGGAGCCGCTCTGTCTGATAGTCGATATATTGGAATTGATTGAAGAACCGATTTTAATAAGATAAGTCTGCTTGGCGCATTAAGTGTTCTGAAAGTCCAGTTCTGTAGTCAAGAATGAAGTTTGGAGATTAGATCTGACCACCCTGCAGTCCGTAGTGAGGATTTATTCAAAGTAAATCCCAAATATTTCATGGGAAAGGACCCAATTTGGAATCCCAGGGTCCTTGATAAAAACCATTTCATTTCTACAGAAGTGTTAAAGAAGTACACATTGGACTTATCATTATTAATTAAAGTTCCGGAAGCATTCATGAAGGTTTGAAAGATTCGAAGAATAGCTTTTGCTTCTAGTAATGACACATGACAGAGGAGTAGAATGTCATCAACAAATTGTTGATGTGAGAGATTAAGATCCCTTCCCCATAAATTTAACCCTTTCAAGGTATTTTCTCTGATCTGAACCTTCATTAAATGGCCAAGACCTTTAGCAGCAATGATAAACAGAAAAGGTGAAATTGGATCACCTTGACGCAGCCCTCGGGATGCATTGAAAGGAGTGCAAGGAGCCCCATTGAGTAAATTAGAATAGTTAGGAGAGGAAATGTAAGAGAAAATCCACTGTATCCATCTGGGGTCGAATCCAAAAGCTGCCAATATTGCTTTAAAATAAGACCAGCTTAATCTATCATATTCCTTGGAAAGATCAAGTTTGATTAACATACCTTTGACTTTTTCCTCTTTGAGAGATGTAGTGCTTCTTGCGCTGTTATGATACCTTCTAAGATTTTTCTGCCTTGAACAAAGCCAGTTTGTTGAGGTGAAATGATATCATGCAGTAAAGGTTTCAACCTATTCACCATGATTGTGGATAGAATTTTGTAAATTACATTACACAAGGCTATTGGCTGAAATCCTGCAGGGGTATCCACTCTGGTTTTCTTCGGAATTAAAGTAATAAGCATGGAGTTCAGAATTGGGTATACCTGCCTTGTACGCCTTGATTCTTCCACCAATTCCAGAATATCTTGTCCCATGAAAGGCCAGGTAGCTTGATAGAATTTAGTGGTAAAACCATCAGGGCCAAGTTCTTTGTGCTTTGGAAGTTTTTTAACTAGCTCTTCCACTTCTACTAATGTGATCTCCCTCAATAAAGCCAGGTTATGTTCCCTACTGACCTTTGGAGTGATGTGAGTGGTAATTTGTTGTATTGCCACTGCTCTACTATGATTCGACTCAGTAACCATATCATTAAAATTCTTGACTAACATGTTTTCCATTTCATCATGCTGATAAATTTTATTCCCATTTTAATCTATGAGGGAGAAAATCCTATTGTGATGTCTTCGTTGTATTAATGATTTATGGAAAAAGCTAGTATTTTTCTCCCCTTCTTTTAACCATTTCACCCTTGTTTTCTGTTTCCATAGTATTTCTTCTTTTTTTCATCTTTCCTGTAATTCACTAAGAATTCTACCTTCTTGATCAGTCAGAGTTGTTGTGCGACCATGGGAAATCATTTCCTACTGAATCTGTTTCATGCGATTTTGTAGATCGAGTACAGTAGCCTGGATATTACCAAATTGTGGTTTATTCTAGTTTTTTATTTATTTTTTAAATTGTTGCAATCTTGGTTCAAAATCATGCATTTTGTTTCTGCCTTGTGTGTGGAATGTTGTCCACCATTCTCTCATTTTATGTACGAAAGCAGGATCTCGTAGCCAAAACAGTTCAAAACGAAACGATCGGTTTTTTGGGATGTCTTTAATATTAATTTCCAATTAAATAGGCCAATTATCAGAGCCAGTGCTTGGTAAAATTGTGGCTTCATAAAAAACATCAAGACCTAGCAGCTCTTCTGAAATTAGAAAGCGATCCAGCCGAGAGGCAACTTGATGTCGTTCCCCCCTTCGATTGTTTCAAGTAAAGATTTCATTAATCGTAGGGATGTCAACAAGTTTTAAATCTGTGAGGAGGTCTCTGAAGAACTTCATTTCAGGATCCTCACGTCTAATTCCACCTTTCTTTTCTGATAGATTCAAAAGAATATTAAAATCTCCTCCTATCATCCAGTATTGCTCAGTATGTTGTGATCTGAGGGTTCTTATGCTGTTTAAGAACTCATTTTTCTCTCCTGGAATAGATGGACCATACACAGCCATAACCATTACCTTCTCCCGGGTGCCAAGTTGGCAAAACCTGCCTGAAATAGTGCATGATAATATAATCCATTCATCCACATCTATCTCAGCAGGGTTCCAAAGGATGGCAGTTCCCCCGCTATTCCTCTGGCATCATTCGCCATTACTTCATAGTGTGGTGTAAAGGATTGTAAAATTTCTTCAATTTTAGTAGCTGTAACTTTTGTTTCTTGAATAATCATAAGTTGTGGTTTTTCCTTTTTCAATTTCTATTTTAAGTATCTTTGTTTACAAAGGCGGTTCAAGCCCCGTATGTTCCAAGAGACTACCTTCATTGAGAAAATTTAGGGATTGGTTGAAAGATTGTTGTTAACGGTGCTCCCTTCCCTGTATTTATCAACATTTCACCTACTAAGTGGATGGATTCTTGCAATGTTTTCCTCCCTTTTTTATTCACTGGTTTGGGGGGGTTTTGTACTTTAGTGGCATTATTCGCTACTGTATCGGCCTGCTGTTTGACCTGCTGTGTCAAGTAATTCTCAAACGTTTCTTTATAGAACATTTTTTTTTCCTATGGTATAAATCTATCATCCAGATTCCGCCATTCCTACAGTAAACGTTTCATTACTTTCTCTTCGGCGCATAGGTCATCTTTCTGTGTTCCAACCCCCATTGCCATTTGTGCCTCTAGTGGCTTCTCCTCTGGGTCTGTCTGTTCCGTCGGCGCTTTCCATTTTCTGGCAAGGTTCTTTGGAGGTGCATTTGCTGCAACAGGTGCAGCCATATCATCCATTTCTCTAGAGGTTTCACCCTCCTCTTGCAATATTTCGAATGGATTTTCAAAAGTTTTGTATTTACTTCCACTAGACTAGTTATTTTGCACTCAATTTGTTTTTTTCTTACTATTTACAATTACAAATCCTTCCTCCGTATCTGGTGCAACAACCTTATTGTTTTCTCTCTTCCCTGGTTGCTCCA
The DNA here is from genome assembly GCA_034641835.2 of Pinus albicaulis. NCBI lineage: Eukaryota > Viridiplantae > Streptophyta > Pinopsida > Pinales > Pinaceae > Pinus > Pinus albicaulis. The sequence goes on from CM076583.1 coordinate 219,785,064, forward strand.
TCAGATTCTGAGAGCAAGTTTTATATAAGTGCCCATATTCATGATAGTGATGACAACGGAAGGGAATATGCTCATAATCCATGGTTTGATTCCATATCTTACCCTCATATTCAAGTTCAATCAATTCGGGCAAAGGTTCAGATATATTCATGTAAACACAGATTCAAGCAAAAGACATATATCTTCCTCTACAGGTTGTCTCTGCTATTTTCACAAAGTTTCCTACGGAATTAGCTATACCTTCTAAAATCTCAGGGTCCCAGAAATCCATAGGTAATGCAAATAATCTAACCCATACTGGGGCATCTAAAAATTGTTCCTCATCTGGGTTATAGCATTCCTCCCACTGCCTAAGAAAGAGCCCTACATTATTAAAAAAATATGGGCCACCTTCATATATTCTTTCTTTATCTAAAAGGTTTGTAAAAATAATGGGAAAAAAACCTCTTGGGCCAAACTTAAGATCCAAATGACCTTTTGGTTGCCATTTTGTTTGAATCCACCGTAATAAATCCTTCTCTGTTGGCCATATACCTATGAATTTATAGATAAGTGCATGGTCTTTCATATATCCCCTATATTAAGCTAGTTTATTTGGTGGTATAACAAAACTGGGTTTCTTCAATGCCCGAGGAAGGCATTGATGCTTGGTTCTTTCTTGCCATTCTGCCCCCAGAACTGGTCCTCCTTTCTGATTTCCTCCCCCCATTCCTGGTTTGGATCTGCTACTTTGTTCTCCCGCAGTCACATTCTTGTAGGAGGGGGTCGACCGCCCCCCCTCCCGGGGCCGCTGCCATGGTGTCCTCAATAGCAGTCTGATTCCTATTTGCAGGTGAAGGCGCGACCTACTTCGTCAAACCCTCACCGTCTGCAACAAACTCTGGTACTTCTTGTTGTTGCTTTCTTGGAGCTTGTGTCTCCTCTCCTCTTATGAAGTTCAACAATGAAACATCATACAACCAATTTAAAAAATAAAAATAAAAAATAAAAATTAAATTGTTATTCGAAGAATCAAAACATGAATAGTTGCTTAAAAAAAAAAATATCCAATCCGTATTCGAGTTGGATATACACATCAAGTCTATCCAAAGAATTCAAAAAATAAATCTTTTGTTAAAAACGAAAAAAGAAAAAAATCCATATTGGAATTTGGTATAAATCTGTGAAATAGAAGATTTAAAGATTATCAAAGAAATTAAAAACATAAGCGTTGACCAAACAAATGTGAAATCTACTTTGGAATTGGATATATATATATATATATAAGTCGGTAAAATGGAATATTTAAGGATTATCAAAATAATTAAAAAAAAATGAAATCTTTATTGAAATTGGATATGCACATCTGTATCGGTAAGTCGATGAAATACATAACCTTGGACTTGAGCGATCGTCCATACTCCGTTTCTTTGAAATAGTAACGGTTGAGCAAAGGATGGTCCATTGCCCATTTATTATAATTGGTATTGTTTCCTTTTTTATCATATTCTTTTTAAATGGTTCAGATAGGTCTCTAATGCAAAATCATTAAATCTTTTTAACGTAATAACAAAACTTTGGAATAACTAAGCTTTCAAAGATTTCTTTCTTGTAATAATTTTTAAATTTAATTAAAATACTTTTTCTTTTAGTAATTTTTAATTTTAATTAAAATAAACTAATATATAATTTAAATTTAAAATATTTATTTATTTGTAATTTGAATGGTAAAAAATTGTTACTTAAAAATGAATATAATAAAATATATAATCTAATTTAAAATTTGATCTTTAAAAGTTTAATATAACTCAAAATTTAATCTTTAAAATTTTATTAGTCAAAATTTTGAAATTAATATTAATAGAATACAAATTGTTTATGATAATTCTAATTTATGGAAATCATTTAAATCATAAATTTACAACATTGGAATCAAATTATATAAATATGAATCCAGGATTAGTGTATCAAATTTCTTAACTAATAAACTTAGGAATTTACTTGAATTTACATTTAATCTCAACAATTTTTTTATTAGTGAATTTTCAAGAGCCAAATTTAAAAACTTCATTTTAAATGAAAAAGTTGAAAAAATATTTATATGTGGAGATTTAAGCCTTTTCAGTGCTTGATAAATCTTTAATTAACATATATCAATAATGTTTTTATCTCTATAGGCTATGTATAATTTTTTCTATATAAACTGTGTGTAATTTTTCATTGTTGAAATTGTATTTTTGAATAATTTATTATTAATAATATTTTATATTAAAAATTTAATGACTTACCAATTTTTGAAAATTAAAAGTAATTAAATAAACTAATAAATAAGAATATTAGAATAAACGAATCAATAAATAACTTAAATTACATATATATATATATATATATATATATATATATATATATATATATATATATATATATATATATATATCTTTCTTTAAGTGATAAATTTAATAATGTATTTAGAAACTAACTTATAATTTAACCTATTAAAAATTAATATAAATTCAGGTTGTGATAGAATACAAATTTATTCCCTCTACTCTAATCTAGTATGTTTTTCTCATAAGTGTGTCTTCTCATGTGATTTTCAAGGAACAAAGTTTGCAATAAATATGTTTGTTATGGAAATTCAGTTAAAATATCATGATTTCAAAAAAAAAATGTTAGAATTCAAGCCTTTATGAAAATTTGTGTTTGAAGGATTCATTGGATTTTTTTTTTTTTTTGCAATATTCAAATCAAATTATTTGAACATAAACTGACATTAAAGATGTTAAATTGCTTAAATAGTAATAGGAATTTATAATTTATTTATTAGTGAACTTAATAAATAGTTTTTTCTAACTTTATGGCACATCTAAATTACATCTTTCACTATAAGAATCTTTACATTTAGGTATTATGGATAACATTTACAAGAAACTAAAACAATGGTGATTTGCCTTTACTGACCGCCTTTAATATTAGGTAAACAAGACATCCCATTTTCTCCACCCTAACCAAACACTTGCAAAAAAAACAAATTCAATGTCCAATACAAATAGAGGATAATGATTTACCAAATAAAATACTTTTATTTACACATATTCCACTGGAAATATGAAGTCTAACTTAAGATGAGAAATTTGATTTCAGCGTGGTGTTAATTCAATTTCCAATACAAATACAAGATAAATGTTTAGGAAATAAAATACTTTTATTTACACAGATTCCACTTGAAATATGAAGTCCATCTCAAGATGAGTAATCTTCAATTCATAAAATTATGTTTTAGTACAAATGTTCATCCTAGGTTTTAAATGTTTTGTCTTTTCTTCTATTAAAATATTAAAAAAAAATATTTTGAAAAAAAAACAATATTAGAAGTCTTTATCTAATTGGAAAATGTATAATAAAAAGCTTTGTTATGTTTCTCCCATTTACTCTCTTTTACTTTGTTTTGATGTGCATACAATTTTTTATTTTAAACTCAATTTTAGTTGGGAAAGTCAAAATGAGATTTAATCTCCATGACCAATGTATTGAGTAAACTCCTATTCCTAGATTTTCATGTGGTATTAGAGAAGGTATTTTTACTCGGAATTAAAGGTTTTTTTTGAAGAATTTTTTGTTTTAGGAGAATTTTTTTTTCCCATTAAGTAATGGTAGCATCAAGCACAAGCTTGACTAATCCTTAAAGGCCTTAGCTTAGTGGAAATAATTATGACTATCTCACTATAACCATGAAGACTATGTTTTATTCTCATGATATTTTGGATTTGGTGGAGAATGGGTTCCACGAACTACTAGATGTAAAAACATACAATTTTTTTACACAAGCAAAAACTAATTCTTTTGAGGGACAACTAGAAGAAGGATTGAAAAGCACCCATCTAAAATTTTCAAGTATTTCATCAAACTATTTTCCTAAGAATTGCAGCAGCAAAAAAATCCAATCAAGCATGGGATACCCTCCAGACAACCTAGCAAGACAAAGTTAAAGACAACAAAGCTATATATGTTAAGGAGATATTTTGAGACAATTTGTATGAAAGAGTATGAGAATATAGACTCATTTTCTACATAAGTAATTGGTTTTGTTACTCAAATGGGTTCTCATGGTGAGACAACAACATTTATAACAAGCTTTCCAAGGAGGCAGTGGTCCAACACAGGGGGCTCTGGCACATAGAGGAGTAGAATGACACACAAAATTTCAGTTATTACCACCGTCGTTTCATAGAACAGCATGATAACGCACCACAACAGATCTGATATAGATTGAATTTTGATATTTTTTGACAGTTTTGATCGACGATAAGGACATATCCAGTTTAAATATTGTAATTATTGTAATTATACGACATTATAGACTTTGATGTACAACCCAATGGGGAATTTTGAGGAAATAAATGTAAGTGACAACAGTCACAACATGCATATGCAGTGCATCTACAGCATGTAATTTTGAAACTTAATGAAAATTATGATTTTTCCTTGGGAAAAAAAGGTCTTGTGGTGAGACAATTGAGGATATAAGAAAAGTTGAGAAAATTTTGAGAATTATACTAGGAATATTTAATGCCATTGTTGTGGCCATAGAAGAGACAAAAGATATCTCACAATTTTCAGTGGATTAGCTTCTTGCATCACACGTTTCTCATGAACATGTAATGAATAGAGCAACAAACTCCTCACTGGAGCACACCTTCAAGACACAAGTCTCAATTTGTCAAGGTAGAGGAAGAGGAAGATAAAGTGATGGATGAAGAAGAAAAAGAACACATAGAGGTGGAAGAGGAAACCCTTAAAGCTCAAGTGGAAGGAGAAAGAATCAAGATCCAAATCAAGGCTAAATCCAAAATCGAACAAAAGCTCAGAGGTATGAAAAATCTCAAGTTAAATTTCATTATTGTAAGAAGTATGGTCATTATGCAAATGAATGTAGAAAGAAGAAATATGATATAAGTAACCAACTAAGTGAAAATTTCACAAAGGAAAATTAGAACCAAGATAACATGTTTTTAGTTGGTAGTGTAGCCCAAGAAAAACAAAAGGATGTATGGTTTCTAGATTTAGAGTTTAGCAACCACATGATAGGGAACATATAAGTGTTTACCAATCTACATGAAAGTGTGAAATCTGAAATGAAATTAGGGACTGATAACAATGTCTCTATCATGGGAAGAGGAGGAGTCAATATTCTAACAATGAGGGAGGATAAAAAGTAATTTTTAGATGTTTACTTTGCCCTTGATTTGAAGCATAACCTCATAACAATTGGAAAACTCATGAAAAAGGGATACAAGTCTTTTTATAAAATGGTGAGTGCACAATTTTGGATAAGTCTCCAAGCAGACATTTGATTGCAAATTTTGAAATGAAGAGTAATATATTGTTTCCCCTAAAGATAAAACAATATTTCAAGTGAAGAAGCTATGCAAGCACAATTGTTTATGGATTCACAAGAGGACAAAAGAAAAATTTCAGTTGTTACACAAGTAAACTTTCAAGCAGAAGTTCAAAATAAAAAATGGTTATGGAATTTGAGATTTTGTCACCTTAATTTTGGAGCTTTGAATTTTTTTCATAGGAGAGGTATGGTGACGGGATTTCCACTCATAGAAAAATTAGACAACCTATGTGAAGGATGCATCTTGGGAAAAAACATAGAGAGACTTTTCCAATAGGGAAGTCAATAAGGGAAAGAGGACCCTTGCAGATTTTCCATTCTAATTTATGTGGACCATTGAAAACACTATCAATCAGTGGAAGCTATTATTTTTTGAATTTCATAGATGATTATACAAGGACTACATGGATCTAATTCCTCAAATAGAAAAGTGAGGTGTTTGAGTGCTTCCCCCAATACAAAGCTCTTGCTAAGAAGGAAAGTAGAGAGTACATTAAAGTTTTGAGGACTGGTAGAGGTGGTGAATACATCTTAAATGACTTCATTCATTTTTGTAGGGAGCATGGAGTTCACAGGAAATTTACAATAAGGTATACACCTCAAAAAAATGGTTTCACGGAAACGAAGAATAGGACCATTATGAAAATAGCAAGGATTATGTTGAAGGAATGTTTTTTTTTGAAATGATTATTGGGATGAAGCTATAGCTTGCACAACATATATTTATTAATGGGTGTCCAGGCAAAAGTTTAAATAATATGGTTCCTAAAAAGGCATGGACAAGCCCATATTTTTCAAGGATAAGAAGAAACTAATTCAGAAATTTATGTGAAATTTCTGAGAAAAATGAAGTTGATAGTAGTGCTGGTATGGATTCCTTATTTGCGTTCTTTTGACATGTAGATGACCCAATCCATTTTGAGGATGTAGTCGAAGAGGAAAAATGGGTTTGCGGCAATGGATGAAGAAATAGGAGAAATATAAAAGAATGACACATGGGAGTTAGTGGATCTTCCACAAGGAAAATAATTTATTGGAGTGAAGTGTGTCTGTAAGACAAAGAGAAGTTCATTGAAGGAAATATTGAAAGGCATAAATAAAGGCTAGTTGTCAATGGTTACAAGAAGCGAGGTGTAAGAGATTATGCAAAGACATTTACGTCAGTCGTGAGGATTGAGACAATACATACAGTGTTTTCAACTGTGGCACAACATTTAAAGTGGAAAGTGTATCAAATGGATGTAAAATCAACGTTCTTGAATGGAGTGTTGAAAAGAGATTGTAACACCCCCGAGTTCTATACTTTTCAAATGAGACATTTGAGGCCTTATTAAAAGTGGACCCGAGTGGATGATTATTGTGTGGATGTGGTTAATTATGTAATTATGAAAAATAAATAAAATATTATGTATTCACTATGACGAGATGAGAATTAGAGATCACTTGCCAATTCCATGAGGATGGATAAGGCAACAAATCCCCACAGTCTTTCAAAAATCCTTGAAAGAGATTAATTTAGATTTTGAGGAGGAATCTAAATTTCCCCAATGAAGAGGAAAGTAGTTGGGAAGAGGTAAGAAAAGCTGGAAAAGCTGAGGAAAAGCATAAAACAGCTTTAAAGAGTCCCAAATGGGAAGCCTAGGCTAACGGGAATAAACATCACGAAATTACGGATGTGAGAATTGAAACTTGAGGAGCTTGGGGAAAGCACGGCTTAAAATAGCATTAGATGGTATATTGAGGCTAGTCTGTTCTGGGGAGGATCTCTGCTCGGGGGTGAATCCTGGGAGATAAAGAGGATTCTAAGGTTGGGAGGACTGGTCATAGTAGAGGTGTGCATGCATAAATTTGGAGGTATCTGTAAGTCTGTGTTAAACATATCCCTGGTTTATGAAATTGTGATGTTATAGTTCTTTATGCAATTTATGAAATTGTGATGTTATAGTCCTTTATACAATTTATGAAATTTTGATGTTATAGTCCTTTATGCAATTTATGAAATTGTGATGTTATAGTCCTTTATGCAATGTATGAAATTGTGATGTTATAGTACATTATGGAATGTATGAATTGTTATGTTCTGTTGCATTATGCAACTGTTAGATGGTTAATGGTTTAGTAACTTATGTAATTGCAACTACAGCTACTAACAGTAGAGACAAATGGTTGGGTGTAGAGATAAGTATATTGTAATAATGAGGTTTGAGATGATAGATCAATTGAGCGTATTATAATAATTAAGTATAGGTATAGATAGCTGTATCTTTTAAAGGAGTATTTAATTTGTTTGTGTGTATAAACGGGAAGATGTTAACAAGTGTATGAACATTAAGTTCCAAACAACTAAATCTATCACCTTGGCGGGATGACACAATTCAATGTGATCAATAACGAGAAAGTAGGGAACAACAACCCTCGGTGTGTTACAATGGAAAGAATTGTAAAAATTAGAATTTACAGTATTCTATTAAATGTAATGGTACACATATGGAGGTAGCAGTTGAATCCTAACTAAGTACGAGGATCTAACACTAGGGATTCTAAACTATCCAGTTCAGTATTCTCTCCCTCCATTGGAGTGAAGCAAGAGGAGTTGTTTCCTAGTTTTCCATGGAATAGTTGAATCTGTACCATAGTGTCACACATGTTGAATGGTTATAACAGACAAATAAGGGGGAAAAATTCTATTGCAAAATCTATTGTGTAATAAAAGTTTGTGTGAGGGAAGATTGTAAGCGTGTGTAAAATACCATGAATAGAGCATCTGGTTACTGTCCATAGAAACTACTGGGAAAGTAGTGGAGTAATGGTGGTTAACTGCGTAGAGATAGATGTATGCGAGGAGGCATCAATCTATACCTCGATGCTGAAACTTTAACATATTGAAAATGTAAGCAGGCCGGCAAACTGGGAAGTTTGATTAAGGGCCTAGTGATCATCCTGAACAGAAAACCTGAGAAATACAAAGTAAAATATATAGATACATAAGTCTACTATGAAGAGGGGAGGTCAAGCCCAAAAATCCTCATGGAAATTCTTGTATTCCATGGCTGTCTGTAAGTACTGAAAAGGAAATTAACTTCGGATAACAGTCTGCATTGTAGATGCTTCAGGATAAAAACTATAATTGTTATCGACGCATAAAGCGGAGAATATTGAGTTATGTTATATGAGTAACACTCATCACAGGGGTGATGAATATAGACCTCTTATGAATATAGACCTTAAGAGAGACATGTTGAATCTTATTCGGAGTAAAATGAACCCCTTATAGAAGAGGAGTTAAGAAATTTAGGAGGAGTAACCATGAGGTATATTGGATGTTACTAAATAATAACAGAATCCCCTGATATTAGAAAAAAAAAAATGGGTTTGGGAGACATGACAAATGGTATCGGAGCAAAGTTCAAAAATTGGGCAAGATATGTGCTCACAAAGAAATGGTTAACTGTTATAGATTTTACGAATATTAAAAATATTTCTTCGAGTATACAAATATCTTGGATATACTTTCAGGTATACATGTAACAGATGGTGAGGAAGTAGAAACATTGATATGGGAGTAATATGAGGAGGCTCATATACCAGAAGTTAACCGATATCTCTCAGAAAAATAGCATCTCTATGTAAAATAATAGAGTATGGAAAAGTTTATAATGACATATTCAGCTATTGTTCTACTATCATCGTTATGAAAAATAAATTTCAGCATTCATAAAGTTAAGATACTGAAATCATCTAAATACAGTAGAAAAGATCAATGCTGAAGTTAACGGAAAGGAAAAGGGAAAATGGTACTACCAGGAACATGCAGATCTCGAGCAAAGACTACAAGGAGTATAGAAGGATGATTTCCATTCTAAAAAAAAAACTGCTAAACTAAGTATTCCTTACTGTGATGAAAAACAAGAGAAAAATGAATTTATATTTATTCCCTAGATACATAGAAAAGGGAACTTATAGAGATAAGAGTCAAGGTTGTTCTGTGGTGGGAGGTTGGTCACTTTGCAGATATTGTGGTATGCTCTGAAATTCTTGTCACTATGTGTTATTGCAGAATGAATTGGCTACATATAAAATTTTATTATATGAAAATGAGAAAAATTGGTACTACATTTAACAGAATCTATCCTTAGGCATTCACCTTCCAGATTTGGTTAGTTGTAGACCAGAAAATCCTTAGAGTAGAAACCCCAGAAATTCTAAACCAAGGCTGGTTTAAATCTGAAGTTACTGAGTCTCTAAGGAAAATAAAATATTTTTTTGTATCTCCAAGATGGAATTATATGTACTTAATTATATTAGAGTCATATTGTAAGCAGAATTTGAGGTCAAAAAAAAAAAAAATAAAGATACTTGCATGTAAAACTTGAAATTCTTCTAGATAATAAATTACTTCGACTCTATATGAGACTAATGACATTCATGGTAATTAGTGAGTACATTGTATTCATAGCACGAAAAAAAAAGCAAATACTCATTATAGCAGTGATATTATGTTAGGTTGAATAGACCCTATTGAAGGATGTATTGAACATCTATGTAAGCATAAAAAAAAAAAAATTTATATATATATTTATATATAATATATGCATGTTAACCATACTCACCGCAACTAAATGATTATACATTAATGTTTTCTATTTTAAGCAATATAGGAAATATATGTATGTACGCCTTTTAAAAAAAATGATGAGTAAGAGCGTAAGCGCCGTAACTTACAATCACAACGATACACATGATTTTATAAAGTACTAAGGGTAACGAGGGAGAACTGTGAGGTAAATCAATGATTAACGCATAGACAACAACTGCATTCGAATATTCTGGGAGAATATGTATCCAATAATAGGATTCAAGAACTTAAAAACAAAACAGGACAATTTACACCGAACGAAAATAAGTCATCCCTGTATACAAATATATAGCGGAAACACTTAACCTATAAAGCAGGTACACCGTTCAAAGTAGCATCGCGTAAATACACGTCAAATGACCTCAAACCAAAAAGGAAACACGTGCCGAGAGCTCGCGCAGCATTATATGTTATTAATATAACAATGGAGTGCAGAACCATACAGCCATATTGGGAAAAAAAAATCTGAATGGTCAAATATGCGAGTTCATTATTGTGACTATCATTTCTTGCAGTGGACTCGCGCTCACAGCGCTTGAGCCCTTGGCCGATTTGTTAAGTAAAAGACTGTGGCATAATAAAACGATCAGGCGTATGAACATAAACATAAAAAGAATAGTAAGAGGTAGCTATATACCCTTTAAACAAACACAGCAAGATGCGCGATGATCCGGTACTTCCACCCTTGTTGTAATACAGTCATGAACGAACAGGGAATGCCGCGTTAAGTATTACACCCTGTGCGTTCAGAATGAGTCGCCAGTCCACCCCTGTGGGAAACCGAAATTCCTATTTAAAACCATTTCCAAGGATTAAATAAACCAGAAAGACAGAAAATCCGATTAGGCAAACATGCATGAGGCACCCAGCTGTCCGTCTGGTTAGAATGAAGTAGGGGATAAATAACCCTACAGCTAAACATAGAAATAAACCGAAAATCTATATGCGGCCCTAATTAGCGAGCCATAAAGCAGGCGGCCACTGTGTGTAGTTAGCTGATGAACAACACCAAGAAAAAAAATTAAATACATATACCGATGTATGGAACAGTGATCCCCTGCAGCAGATGAACATTGAGTCTGGGCAGCGGATTAGGGAAACCCTGTGGATAAACACAACGTCGAACTCCATACAGAGCGGTAGGTTAATCCTTCGCGTTATCTGCATCTATATAAAAGAGAAAGAAAGAGCATACGCCGTGTCATATAGAGATTGCCGAAATGGCTGATAAATGTAATGACAGGCAAGGAATAGTGTCATATAAAATAGGTAGAAGGAGAGATCGTTACCAAGACAAGAATCGACTCGGTAAATCAGCAAACCGATACCTGAAACAGATCAATCAGCCAAAACCCTAAAACGCTGAAGGGAAGAACGATCAGACACCAGGGGGCGACCCGAAACCTAATGAACTCGATGGAAAGGAAGGATTAATAATAAGAATGAGAACCCTAGAAATCCATCACCAATCGTACGGGTGAGTAGGGTTACACCGGCAAACTACAGCCAGCGTCTCACAAAATCCCCAGAATGATTTTGGGAATCAAACCTGGCTGTAGCAGGTATACCCGACGGTGAAGCTAATAATAATAAGAAAATTAGGTCGACATACCAGCCTGCAGAAATTCTGAGAACGCATCAGTGCATCACCGTCGAAGGGATATTATATATATATATTCCTCCTACAGCTGGCGAGAAGCCAAGGGTTCTTGCTCTGGAGGCATAGTACTGATGGGAAAACAACGTCTCTGTCCAGAGCCAAACACATGTGAATACGGCGTCGAAACTCGGTGGCAAAAGAAGATGAGACGTGTACAAATAACCCAGCGTAAAGACGGATCGCGGTGGCAACCAGTCCTTCGTCTTGCACGAAACCCTGTCAAAATACAAAGCCGGCATGTATAAGTGAACTGGGCCAGATCCATATCCATTGCTGAAAAAAAAAAAAAAAAACACGAAATCAATTAGTAACAGCTGTAACGTGTTAAAGTTTGCGTAAAAGAGTAGTCATTGGATGTCTGACGCCAACAGACTTGACAAACAGAAAATTAGTAACTGTACAGGTCGCGGTCAGCATAGTACATGCGTGGGTTGACTACGCCATACCTATTCGCGCGGGGAGCAGACGTAAATAACGCGTATAGAACAACATTCATTGGACCGCAACTTAAGAATTATGATTGTAATAGTCATATAATTATCTCTTTCTAATGTCACAATATGGTTATTAGTCGATGATTATGAGAGTTGGTAAAAGACTTCACATATATATATATAAGTGGAAATTGATATATATATATATATATAATCTATTAACCTTACGTGTAGGGGTAAGTAAGTTATCCAAAGTTGTAAAAGAGCAAAACTCCAACCAATGATATAAAAGGGTTGGTCATATATATAATATATATGTAGATGCGATATATATATGTATAGAATAATGATCCTTGAGTTAATGTTACCAAGGATTATGTATACAAAATATGTTATACAAAGGATTCTAAGTCCATATATTTTATGTATACCCAGAAGTGCTATACATATACTCCTTAAATTAAAACAATGCCAAGGACTACATATGCAAGTAGCATATGTGATAAATAGATCCATATAGTGATCTCTAAACATACCTATATTAGGATATTAACTCTATATATATATGAATACATAGGCATATGCATGGAGTATATGGGAAACTCAAAAATAAAAGGTATTAATATAATACTGAATATTAATATTGAATATTCGATGGGTAGGATATTGAATATTAATATAATATATATATATATATGTAACAATATATATATAGATTATATGAATGAAGTGATATGAAGGGAAATAAATGCCACCTTTGAACTTAATTAGTCAAGTATATGAAGAAAAAAAGAAATTTCCCTTAACTAAAGGTGTTACAAATGGTATCAAAATTTTACATTGGTCACTACGTAGCAGATCAAAATTTTACATTTGTCACTACGCAGCAGAGGTATGAAAAAAAAAAAGAAATATAAAAGGGATTATTTTAAAGTATGTGTAATATATATATGGTAGCACTTTCAAAAAGCCTTTGAACTTATATATGAATATATATAATATAGGGATACATAGATATATTCATATGTTCATCAAATTAATATTGCCAAGGCTATATATATATATATATATCATGGTTACTTATACAATAAGGTTTGGAAATATATATGATATATACAAACCTAGTGGATATATATATATGCTCATGAGATGTATATTGCCCAAGGCTTGAGATGTAAGTAGTATATGAGAAAGTGGAAGATGTATCCTATAAATAAGGCCTGTATACTGCTATAAAAGAAAAGAAGATTGAAGTACAAGTTTTAATTACAATTAAATGGTTCATTTAGAAATTGTGGAACCATTACATTGAGTTAGGCATGAATGAATGAAGGGGTAAATTAAAATTTTCCTGATGATTTACTTAAGGAAGAATATTCTTGTAATAGTAGAAGAATGATTTCCTAATTATTTATTTATATTCTTCCAGTTGGTATATTTTATAAGTTTAGAGATAATGAGTAAAAGAATTGGAAAAAAATATGGAGAAGTGATATTTCTCTCAGAGGGAAAAAAAAAAAAAAAAAAAACAAAACAAATACAGATTTAAAAATAAAAGCATGAGATATTTATGGGTTGCTTTTGCTAGAAAAAAATAGAATGCTTTTATGCATTAAAAAAGAAGGAATTCTTTTATGACTCAGAAAAAAGTTGGAATACTTTTATGATTTATAAAATCTTTTCCATTTTAATTAATTCTATTTTAGTATATAAGCCTATGAGAGAAATAAAAGAGGGGAACTAGAAAAGCATGAACATACAATTAAAAGTAAATGCATAAATTCTGGTGAGTCTTTGAAAAAGGGGAAACTGTGTCAAATTTATTTTTGACATTATCAAGTATTAATATTTGTGAATGTGATGAATTATAGAAATTACATTTATCACCAGAAAAGGAAACATGTATTCACACTATAAAATTTTGTGGTGTAAATTTTTTAAAGTTAATTTTCTTGAGTCTTAAATTCAAAGACAGAGAAATGATGCAAAATCATACAGCTACAAACCGAGAGAAAAGAGGATGAGCTGTATTTTGGACTTGGGTGTGGGGGAAACCCATCAGCTCCAAATTTGTTCACTTAAGTTTTGAACTAGTGGATACAATTTCATGTGAGAAGTAAGCATGGAATTGTAGAGATTATTAATGAGTCTAGTTGTTACTAATTAAATTGATTTGGTTAACAAAAAGAAACAATGAAAAGGTACTAGAAGTACAACTATAAAATGAGAAAGGGTAAGCATAAACATGCATATGATATAATTGTTTTCTTTCATTTATGAGTACTAATGAAAAAGTTGGAAAAATTGTTTAGCCAAGTGTGTAACAGGAAATTGGACACTCTGGAAACAAAGAGGAAAAAGGTGAAGATAAATCACCTAGAAAATCCAGAAAAGCTGAACTGAACCAAGTTGCGTGAGGAAAGAATCTCACTGAAAAACAAGAAAGGATAAGTAGTGTACTAAAAGTGCACTAAACTATTATGAACCTGAACGGTTTGATTAATAACTGAATGTCTTAAGTTATTGAAATGCAGAATGATGTTGTGAATTATCAATTATATGTACCTGATATTACTTACATTGGTATGAATTGTGGACAGAGAAACCAGAATAAAAGATCTTCCATACAGACTTCTTGTAAAGAAGTAGGAAGAAAACCAACTGCATAAGGCATCAGTAAATATAGTGGAGGCAGGAGAGTACTCTGCTGGAACTAATGGCTTATACATTAGCCCTACCATTGCTTATTAAATTTCCTGATATATTTCATGTCTCCTTGTTGGAAAAGAAAAGTTATAATTTTTGTACATGATGCTTCTCACATGATTGATTTGAAATGTGGTCTAGGTGGAACCAAAAGAGGAATTTCCTTCCAGAGTCGCTTCAAAGATGAAAGCGAGAAGAAATGGAATTGCGAAAGTGAACAGTAGCTCGAGTAAAGGTGCAGTGGAGCACTTTACTGCTAAAAAGCTACATGGCACAAAGAAGCTTAGATGATGGAAAAGCATTTATAATTATGTTCAAAATCAACTATTAGATAGTTATCAACACCGAGGACGGTGTTTATTTTCAGAGGGGGAATATGTAACACCCCCAAGTTCTATGCTTTTCAAATGAGACATTTGAACATAAATCCAAAGGGGAGTGGACCCCAGTGGATGATTATTGTGTGGATGTGGTTAATTGTTTAATTATGAAAAATAAATAAAATATTATGTATGCACTATGACCAGATGAGAAAATGAGATCATATGCCTAATCCATGAGGTGATGGAAAAGGAAAAAAAGACTTTCCCCAAATCTTTCAAAAATCCTTGAAAGAAATTATTTCTAATTTAGATTTTTGAGGAAAAATCTAAATTTCCCCAATGAAGAGGAGTAGTTGGGAAGAGGTGAAAAAAAGTGCTGGAAAAGCTGAGGAAAAGCTTAAAGCAGCTTTAAAGAGTCCCAGAATGGGAAGCGTAGGCTAAACAGGAATAAAGCATCCTGAAATTCTGGACGCAGAATTGGAAACAGGCTTGGGGAAAGCACAGCTTAAATAAGCTGCTCCAGAACAGATTGAGGCTAGTCTGTTCTGCGGAAGATCTCTGCTCGGGGGTGAATCCTGGGAGATAAAGAGGATTCTAAGGTTGGGAGGACTGGTCATAGTAGAGGTGTGCATGCATAAATTTGGAGATATATGTAAGTCTGTGTTAAACATATCCCTGGTTTATGAAATTGTGACGTTATAGTCCTTTATGCAATTTATGAAATTGTGATGTTATAGTCCTTTATGCAATTTATGAAATTGTGATGTTATAGTCCTTTATGCAATGTATGAAATTGTGATGTTATAGTAAATTATGGAATGTATGAATTGTTATGTTATGTTGCATTATGCAACTGTTAGATGGATTAATGGTTCAGTAACTTATGTAATTGCAACTACAGCTATTGATAGTAGAGACAAATGGTTGGGTGTAGAGATGAGTAAATTGTAATAATGAGGTTTGAGATGATAGACCAATTGAGCAGCCAATATAATAATTAAGTATAGGTATAGATGGCTATCTTTTAAAGGAGTATTAAATTTCTGTGTGTATAAACAGAAGATGTTAACAAACCAGTACCCATGAACATTAAGTTCCAAACAACTAAATCTATCATAACAATACTGATGGCACAGAATTCACTGTGATCAATAACAGAAAGTAGGGAACAGCAACCCTCAGTTGTGTTACAATGGAAAGAATTGTAAAAATTAGAATTTACAGTATTCTATTAAATGTAATGGTACACATATGGAGGTAGAAGTTGAATCCTAACTAAGTACGAGGATCTAACACTAGGGATTCTAAACTATCCAGTTCAGTATTCTCTCCCTCCGTTGGAGTGAAGCAAGAGGAGTTGTTTCCTAGTTTTCCATGGAACAGTTGAATCTGTACCATAGTGTCACACCTGTTGAATGGTTATAATAGACAAATAAGGGGAAAAAAGCCTATTTCAAAATATATTGTGTAATAAAAGTTTGTGTGAGGGAAGATTGTAAGCATGTGTAAAATACCATGAACAGAGCATCTGGTTACCGTCCATAGAAACTACTGGGAAAGTAGTGGAGTAATGGTGGTTATTGTAGAGCGATGTATCCCTGCATCAGTATACCTCGATCTCATTAACTTTAACATATTGAAAATGTTAATAGGCGGCAAGGCCCAGGAAGTTTGATTAAGGGCCTAGTGATCATCACGAACGAGAAAACACAAGAAATAAAAGTAAAATATATAGATACATAAGTCTGCTATGAAGAGGGAGAGTCGAGCCAAAATCCTCATGGAAATTCTTGTATTCCATGGTACATGCATGAAAATGCTGAAAAGGATCTAAACCCCGGATAACAGTCTGCATTGTAGATGATTCAGGATAAAAACTATAATTGTTATCGACGCATAAAGCAGAGAATATTGAGTTATGTTATATGAGTAACACTCATCACAGGGGTGATGAATATAGACCTATTATGAATATAGACATTAAGAGAGACATGTTGAATCTTATTTGGAGTAAAATGAACCCCTTATAGAAGAGGAGTTAAGAAATTTAGGAGGAGTAACCATGAGGTATATTGGATGTTACTAAATAATAACAGAATCCCCTGATATTAGAAAAAAAAAAAATGGGTTTGGGAGACGTGACAGAAGTATAAGTTGAGAAACCACTTGATTATCAGGAAGAAATCCAATTGCAGGTTATCAAGAAAATGAATATGTTATATATTAATATCATAAATATTTCATTTTATATTAATATCAATCACATTGGTAAATGTGATTGTAGATACATTTTATATACACTTATATAAATGTGAATGTGCTAGTTATACTAATCCAAAAATGTAAAAATTTTGCTAGATATATCATAGTTTCCTTTGTCAAACAAAAAGAAGCAATAGCACGTGTTAAATAAAAATGTGTAAATAGAACATATTTTACATCGTAAAAAAAAACATTACATGGGAGCACCTTTATGTGTGTTATTATTTTACGGTACACAAAAATAAAAAAATTGAATTGTTATTCGAAGAATAAAAAAATTAATCGTTTCTTTAGAATAAAAAATATCTAATCCGTATTCGAATTGGATATTCACTAAGTCTATCCAAAGAATATCCAAAGAATTCAAAAAATAGGTATTTTCTTTTAAAAAAAATAAATCCGTATTGGAAACGGCTATAAATCTATGAAATAGAATATTTAAAGATTATATAAGGAATTAAAAAGAAAATGGGAGGTATCTAGAGTGAGATTACTTATTTTAAGTATATAAATTTTTAGGAATTGGAAGAGGTATTTATAAGGAGATTGAACCGAAAAAGAAAATGCTAACAAATTTGGAAGGGGTTTTTAATTATTTGGCTAGGTTTCAAAAAATTCTTGAAATGGAATTTTGGGAGTGGAGATAGAATACTGATCGGAGATGGTGCGATCAAGGGTTTCTAACCGGAAGTTGCTATGGAGGAGAGTACTTTGGATTTCCTACACAAAATGGGCTTCTTTTATATCTCTCATATTATAAAGGGGTGGCAGGATAGAACACCAAGATGGTATGAAGCGCAGGCTCTCGGTTTGCGGGGACAAAAAAAAATTGACTACAATAAGTATTTGTTAAGGATTCGGGGGATGGGATGGATAAAATTAAAGAAAGGAGATTCCATTACATTGGGTGGAATTATAAAAAAATGGAAACATTTTTCAAAATGGAAACATTTTTCACTCAGGAAATTTACAGGAAACTTATGGGTATTTACACCGGATAGGAGGTGGAGTGTTGGTTTAATAAGATGTGGAAAGAAAATGTACAACTTAAAACTATCATAAATTTATGTTGTGTTTGGCAAGACAAAAATTTAACTTGGAGCAATCTAAAGAAGAGAGGTATAAATGGTTTCGAGGAGATGTTCACTGTGTAGGATGGAGGATTAGGATAACCAACACTTGTTCTATCAATGTGCCTTCTCTAAATATGTTAGATTGCTTTTATGCAAGTTTTTCAATTTCTGCGACAGTGATTACCAATCTCAGATAAAATATGAACAGAATTGAAATGAAGGAGATGTAGCTCACAGGTGAGGCCTACACCTGGAGACTACACTCAGAACTAAGAGATCACTCTCATACACTCTACCTTCATGAATGAAGGATTACATCATTAAGTACAATACTAGAAATTAGGAAGTTGCAACCAAACCCCTAAACTCTAGGAACTAATCTTAAACTAGGGAGATACGTTACAACTTCTGTAACCATTTCTCCATTAATACAAAATAATATAATTATTTTCAACTCCCCCCTTAATGGAGAAAGGATTGTCTTGAACTCCTAGCATCCTTCTAAACAATTCAAACTTCACACGTGCAAGAGGCTTTGTGAAAATATCAACCATATTGTCACAAGTTTTACAATATTCAACAATAATCTCTTTTGACTGTAGTTTCTCTCTGACAAAGTGGAACTGAGTGTCTATATGTTTGGTGTTTTTATGAAACACTGGATTGTATGCTAATTTAATAGTGCTCTGGTTGTCGCTTTTGATGAAAGTGGAATTCTTCTATTCTTCTCCTGCATCATTGAGAAGCCTTCTCAACCAGATTGCTTCACACGTTGCTGCACACAATGCTTGATACTCAGCTTCACATGAAGACAGTGCTACAGTACTCTGCCTCTTGCTGCTCCAGGCTATGACCCCAGATTCTATGCTGAATGCGTAACCTGTGATAGACCTTCGATCATCCAGGTTACCTGCCCAGTCTGAATCTAAAAAAACTGCTAGAATAACATCACATGTGTCAGTGTATAAAATTCCATAATTAACAGTACCACAAAGATACCTCAACACGCTTTTTGCTGCTACCCAGTGACTCTCAAGTGGTTTTGACATGAATTGGCTCAACACACTAACAGAGTGTGCCAAGTCAGGTCTGGTTGTTGTAAGATATATCAAGCTACCAACTAGCTGTCTGTACATCATGGCATCAACCTCCTTAGTGCCATCATCACTACACAACTTCAAATTCTGCTGCAAAGGTGTCGATGTTGATCTACATTGATCCATACCAAACTTTTCCAACAGATTTCTGGCATACGTCCCTTGGGTAAGAAAAGTTTGCCCAGTATCTCTCCATACTTCTAATCCCAGATAGTAATGAAGACTTCCGAGATCTTTCATTTCAAAAACTTCTGCCATAATCCATTTGATTCCTCTGATTAAATCATTTGCATCTCCTGTTATAATCATGTCATCTACATATAAAGAAATCAAAATAATCTGCCCCTGCTTATTGTACTTGATATACAAATTTGGGTCATTTAAACTTCTATGAAAACCATACTCCAAAAAGAAAGAATCTACCTTTTCGTACCAAGACCTGGGTGCTTTCTTTAAGCCATATAAAGCCTTTTTCAATCTGCAAACAAGATGTTCCTGCCCCTGCTTTACAAATCCTTCTGGCTGTACTAAGTAAATTTCCTCTTTTAACTCACCATTTCAAAATGCCGATTTGACATCAAGCTGGTGTAGCTCCCAATTATGTTTAGTAGCTAAAGAAAAAAGCATTCTGATTGTATTTAACTTTGCTACAGGTGCAAAGGTATCATCAAAATCTATACCTTCCTACTGTGAGTACCCCTTTGCAACCAACCTAGCTTTCAGTTTTTCAATACTTCCATCTGCATTCATTTTTGGTTTAAACAACCATTTACATCCTATGGGTGTTTTATTCTTAGGCAGTTCAATTAAGTCCCAAGTGTCATTTCTAAGAATAGATTCTATCTCTTCATTCATTGCAACCCTCCACTCCTTAAATTGACTAGCTTCTTTGTTATTAGTGGGCTCTACAATGTTCAAAACATTTGACATCAAAGCATAGTCTTTCAATTTTAATGGTATTTGAGTCTTCCTACTTGATCTCCTTAGTAGGGGACTTACCTCAAATTTGTTTTCTTCAACTCTAATTGGGCTTGCATTATCACCTTCTTGTTGTTCTTCTTTCTGCTGCTGCTCCAGCTCTCTTTCATCCTCACTGCCTTCATCCATCAACAATGGAATGTGCCAAGCATCACCAATGTCATCTTTCCCTTCCTGAACCTGTTCATGAAATACTACATCCCTGCTTGCAAATATCTTACGAGTCTCAGGATTGAACAACTTATAAGCTTCAAATTCTGTGCCATAACCAACAATGATGCATTTAACAGCTTTAGGGTCTAATTTCTTCCTATCAGCTTTGGGTATATGGGAAAATGCTTTTGACCCAAATACTCTTAGATGGTTTACTGCTGGTTTGAATCCATATAGAGCTTCAAAAGGAGTTTTGAAGCCAATATACCTGGTAGGACTTATGTTCTTTAAATATACAACAGTATTAATGGCCTCTGCCCAAAAACTATTAGATAGACCCTTACCTTGTAACATGCTCCTTGCGCACTCTACTAAGGTTCTGTTCTTACGCTCTGCAACTCCATTTTGCTGTGGTGTGTGTGGCACTGTAAACTGATGTACAATCCCGTGAGATTTGCAGAATTTCATGAATTCCCCTAACTTGTATTCTCCCCCTTGATCAGATCGAACTGTTTTTCCACCAAGATTTTAAATTCTACAAAGCACTGGAAAGTCTGACTCTTCTTACTCAGAAAATAAACCCATGAATATCTAGTGCAGTCATCAGTAAATAACAGAAAATAATATGCTCCACCTAGCGACCTTGTCTGCATAGGTCCGCATATATCCGTGTGCACTAGTTCTAAAATATATGTTTCCTTCCTCCTATCATGCACAGGAAACTGTTCTCTATGCATTTTACCTAAGGCACAACCATCACAATTTAACTGAGTATTACGAAAGATAGGGAGCCCCTCAACCATACCTTTTCTATGCAATAACATGAGGTCATGCAAATTCAAATGACCGAATATTTGATGCCAGAGTTGTTCGGTTGTCGATCCACCTGCAACCATGGCTCGCTTTGGTATACTCTTTACATCCAATCTGTATAGGCTTCCAACGCGCACGCCTATTGGAACAATTTCTTTCCTGCAATCCTTTATGACACAATGAGTCTTGAAGAATTCGACTTGCATATCTTGATCAGTTATCATGGATACAGAAATGAGATTTTTCTTAATTCCAGGTACATATAAAACATTTTTAAGATGACTGATTTTACCATTTGGTAACTTGACTGGAATATCCCCACAACCTCTAATCTCGCATCCACTATCATCTCCTAAATAAATCTTTGATCCATATGTACTTTCTTCAAGATTTTCAAAAAATTCCTTTTTACTTGTCATGTGAGAGGATGCTCCGGAATCGACATACCAGATGTCGTCCTCATTGCATGTTGAAAGGGCACAGTTAGCTGTGAACAGTTGAAATTCATGACTAAAGTCTTCATCTTCTTCAACCTCTTCTTCAACAAAATATCCTCTGTGGTTTGCTATCGCCAACTTTCTCTTTGCATCATCTGCCTGCTTCTTAAGGCATCCATTTTGTATATGACCCTTCTTTCCACAACAATAACATCTTATTATAGGATTATTTGCAAGCATACCTTTATACGGACTCTTCTGTGATGTACCTCCTTTCTGATGTGATTGCTGCTGTGGCTGCTTCCCTCTGAATGATTGTTGTTTTGCCATCAGCGCAAGATCATCACTCTGGCGGTTCAAGTTCTGCCGCCGCTCCTCCTCTTGTAGCAAGATCCCTATCATATCTTCAAATGTGGGCGCTTTCTCCCTTGCCGCCATTCCAGTGATGTGTCACGTCTCCCAAACCCCCTTTTTAACTTTTTTAAATGGGATTAATAATGTCCATTATACCTCATGATTACTCCTCCTAAATTAACATCTTCTGTTTATACACACAGAAATTAAATACTCCTTTATAAGATAGCCATCTATATCTTTGCATAGTTCTTATATTGGCTACTCAATTGATCTATCATCTCAATCCTCATTATTACCATGTACTCATCTCTACACCCAACCATTTCTCTCTACTGTCAATAGCTATATTTGCAATTACATACTTTACCGAACCATTAATCCATCTAACAGGGCATACTGCAACTTAACATACAATTCATACATTCCATAATGCACTATAACTTTGCAATTTCATAATTTTCATAAAGGAATATAACATCAAAATTTTACAATTTGCATAAAGGAATATGACAACACAATTTCATAAAACAGGGATACATTTAACACAGACTTACAAATATCTCCAAATGTACGCATGCACCCTCTACCATGACCAGTCCTCCCAACCTTAGAATCCTCTTTATCTCCCAGGATTCACCCCCGAGCAGAGATCACCTCCCAGCACAGATCAACCACTAATCTGTCTAGGATCAGCTTATTTAAGCTCATACCCCAAAGCATGTTTCTAATTCTGCGTCCAGAATAGCAGGATGCTTTCTTTCCTGTTTAGCCTAGGCTTCCCTTCTTGGGGTTCCTTAAAGCTGCTTTAAGCTTTTCCTTAGCTTTTCCAGCTTTTCTCACCTCTTCCCAACTACTCCTCTTCATTGGGGAAATTTAGATTTCTCCTTAAATCTAAATAAATTTCTTTCAAGGATTTTTGAAAGCTTTTTGGGGATTTGTTGCCTTATCCATCCTCATGGATTTTTGGCAAGTGATCTCAATTCTCTTTTTGGTCATGGTGCATACATAATATTTTTTTTTTTTTTTCATAATTACAAAATTAACCACATCCACACAATAATCATCCACTGGGGTCCACTCCCCTTTGGATTTATGTTCAAATGTCTCATTTGAAAGGCATAGAACTTGGGGGTGTTACATATTCCCCCTCTGAAAAATAAACACCGTCCTCGGTGTTGACAACTATCTACTAGTTTATTTTGAACATAATTATGAATGCTTTTCCATCATTTGAGCTTCTCTGTGCCATGTGGTGTTTTTAGCAGTAAAGTGCCCCACTGCACCTTTACCCGAGCTACTGTTCACTTCCGCCATTCCATTTCTTCTCGCTTTCATCCTTGAAGCGACTCTGGAAGGAAATTCCTCTTCTGGTTCCACCTAGACCACAATTTAAATCACTCATGTGAGAAGCATCATGTATTATAACGTTTCCTTCCCAACAAGGAGACATGAAATATATCAGGAAATTTAATAAGCAATGGTAGGGCTAATGTATAAGCCATTAGTTTCCAGCAGAGTACTCTCCTACCCCCACTATATTTACTGATGCCTTAGGCAGTTGGTTTTCTTCCTACTTCTTTGCAAGAAGTCTGTATGGAAGATCCGTCATTCTGGTTTCTCTGTCCACAATCCATACCAATGTAAGTAATATCAGGTACATATAATTGATAATTCACAACAGCATTCTACATTTCAATAACTTAAGACATTCAGTTATAAATCAAACCGTTCAGGTTCATAATAGTTTAGTGCACTTTTAGTACACTACTTATCCTTTCTGATTTTTCAGTGAGATTCTTTCCTCACATAACTTGGTTCAGCTCCGTTTTTTTTTTTTTTCTGGATTTTCTAGGTGCTTTATCTTCACCTTTTTCCTCTTCGTTTCCAGAGTGCCCAATTTCCTGTTACACACTTGTCTAAACAATTTCTCAACTTTTTTCATTAGTACACATAAATGAGAGAAAACAATTGGATCATATGCATGGTTATGCTTACCCTTGCCCATTTTATAGTTGTACTTCTAGTATCTTTTCATTGTTTCTTTTGTTAATTCCTTAATTTAATTAGTAATCAACTAGATTCATTAATAATCTCTACCATTCCATGCTTACCTCTCACATGAACTGGTATCCACTAGTTCAAAACTTAAGTGAACAATTTTGGAACTGATGGGTTTTCCCCACCCAAGTCCAAAATACAGCTCATCCTTTTTTCTTGGTTGTAGCTGTATGATTTCACATCATTTCTCTGTCTTTGAATTTAAGACTCAAGAAATTTAACTTTAATAAAATTTGCACCAAAAAATTTTATAGTGAGAATTCATGTTTCCTTTTCTAGTGTTAAATGTAATTTCTATATTTCATCACATTTACAATATCAATACTTGTTAATGCCAAAAATGAATTTGACACAGTTTCCCCTTTTTCACAGACTCATCAGCTTAAAATGGGAAAGATTTCATAAATCATAAAAGTATTTCAACTTTTTCCTGGGTCATAAAAGAATTCCTTCTTTTCTATTGCATAAAAGCATTCTATTTTTTTTCTAACAAAAGCAACCCATAAATCTTTCATGCTTTCTAACAAAAGCAACCCATAAATATATCAATTTGGCAATATACTTTATTTCCATGAAAGAATATAAATTATTATAAATAAATAATTAGGAAGTCATTCTTCCACTATTACAAGAATATTCTTCCTTAAGTAAGTCATCAGGAAATTTTCAATTTATCCCTTTATTCATTCATGCCTAACTCAATGTAATGGTTCCACAATTTCTAAATCAACCATTTAATTGTAATTAAAACTTGTACTTCAATCTTCTTTTCTTTTATAGTAGTGTACAGGCCTTATTTATAGGATACAATTTCCACTTACTCATATACTACTTGCATCTCAAACATTGGGCAATATACCTCTCATGAGCATGTATATATATATCCACTAGGTTTGTATATATCATATATATTTCCAACCCTTATTGTATAAGTAACCATGATATATGTATGATATATATATAGCCTTAGCAATATTAATTTGATGAACATATGAATATATATATATATCCCTATATTTATATATATTCATATATAAGTTCAAGCCTTTTTTTGAAAGTGTTACCATATATATACCAAATTTAAAATAATCTCTTTTATTGATCTTCTACTAGCAAATTTTCCAATTTTTGTTAATTTCCATAGGATAGATTTTCATTCTCAAAGTTTCCCCCATGCACTTATTGAATTCACTAAAGTGGAATCAAAGTAAAGTGCCACTTTACCAATCCTATGCATATATATATATATATATATATAGGTATATATATCCAATCTCATACCCATAGAAGTCTAAAATGCCTCTTTCTTAACTTCCACGTATATGTCATGGTTTTATCTATGCACATATACATATAATTATTCATATATATGTAGGCCTATACCATTGGACTACTAACACTTTTAAAGTGCGCTTTATACCACCTCCTCCTATATATTAAGGTGTATATATTTATATATATCTACATGCATCGATATATACTATTCTCCCATAACAATTATAAAGTACAACTTTTATTCTACATCTTAGACGTTTGTATGCCGCGCTTAACATCCATAAGTTCAATTCCTTTCTAGGCGGTAACCATATGTACTGTGTACATATATTCACATATCCCACATAAATATATCATTATAATACATACACCTCTAAATCCTTATAACACATACGTACATATGTAAGTATGAAGTCCATGGATGATTGTTAATTAATTGACAAATTACATTAAGATGGCCTACCCCAAGAGTAGTGTTTGTCTAAAAAAAAAGGGCATACTTTATGCGTAACATTTATATATCTCTATTTGTATAAAGGTCACATATATCGATTTATATATATATAGGCGCGCTCTATATCGATTTCAATGCAACTACCTATATAGTAAGCATATCTATATATCAGCGTAATGCTCTCGCTTACATAATTAGGATATACTTTATCCCCTCTACATTTTATGTTAAAATGTGATGCCGTGCGAATGACTACTATTTGTTGCGTATATAAATAGGAGTCATATATGTAACCACACCCTGCATAGATAAATGAACCCTTACCTACATACATAAAATTCGCCCGTATTTCTATAATATAATGAACATCAAATCAATTATTGGTCAATTACACCCATTAATACATTAAGGTTTATCCCAGTATGGAATATTCTTAAATCACCCCTACCTAGTTCCCTTATCTTATCCTATTTTCCATATATGTATATATATATATACACCTAGCCTCTATATATATATATCTTGAGCACATCACAAATATATATAAATATATATATACATATAACTATATCCTTTTACAATAAGAAGAGATGATTTTTTTTTTTTCCTTTTTCTTCTTCTTATAATATATCCCTATAAACATGTACAATCCTATATTAACGCTCTTTACCTTTCCTCATATATCGATTTACCCACTATACTTCCTACCTATGTATATGTGTCAGCATACCTATATATCTATATATATCTCGAGGGAGTATTGTTAATATAACCTTATGTATATAATACTAGGTATTCCTATCGCATTTCGACCTTTAATTATATACATAATGTGTGAACGTTAACACTTGCAATGTCCTTTATCCAATCAGCTCACGGTTTTTTTTTTTTTTTTTTTTTTAGTACCATCACCTATCCTTTTAATTCGTGTTCAATTTGACTTGCACGCCTAAACATGCATTATTCTATCCTGATTGGTAATTCGATTTTCTCTACAACCTCGGTTTGAATGTAAAAATTTTAATACGCGTTAATATAAAGACATATGTTTAGTTGATGCCGGCAAGCCGTCCGCTCTTCAGGGTTGAGGAAAATTCAAAGGTTGTCGTGAAATTTCGCCACGGCATAAACAACAATTTTCCTAGAATAATTTTGACAGAATTTTACTGAAAGCAGTGGTATTAACGCCTTATGGAGACGTGGTGGCACGATTAAATATTATTATTGTCGTCACGAGACTAACACAGCCGGCGTTCTGTCTCATCAGATACCAGAACTGTCACGACTTGGCTTAGGTTACCTAGGTCTAGATCGTGGCAGAATGCTCGTCGACGCGCCACTCTGCCCAATTCCCCGGACCGTGCCAGGATATCATCTCTGATCGACACGTCGCGGGCTCCTTGGTAAAATACATTAGATGTATAGTTTATATTTTTGTGTACGCCTCTGGTTTCTACGCGGAACTTATGCGGATCACACTATTCGGATTTTGTTACAGTTGTTGCACTAAGCATTGGGGCGAGAAGTTTAGCCCGAGGCAGGGTACACCATCCCTTGTCCTTGCAGACTCGACAGATGGACTTGAAGAGACCATTCCAGCGGCTCCAGGCCTGGGAACGCCTCGATTCCATTATGACAGTTGCTGGTGCAAGGTGATTTCGCTATCTCCAGTACAGGACCTCGTCTCAGGTGATTATGACTAAATACAGTATTCCTGATACGTTATATTCATTCCTTCCCCTTCGTGGTTTTGCTGCAGCGCTTAAACATTCATTTAGGGTATTCGTTTCGTATGCGAATTCCCTATTTCCCCCACGGTGCTTATTGTTTTATTATTGGTTTTCTTTTTCCAGGTCGAGTGCGCAGAGGCTGTAGCATACGAGGTTATCCGAGACGGAGTGTTATTCGGCATCTATCGGCCGTGCTCGGATCACCCTCTGTTCTCGGTCTCATTCGTATGCTTCCTGCAACCTACCATCTCAGTAGCTTTTATATCCTGCAACGGACCCTGTTTGACCCTCTGCAGGGGAAGAAAAATCTGTTCTCATCCCTCTGTGGAGCCTCAGCAAATTTGGGGCGATGGTTCAGATAAATCGAGCCCAGTCGACTTTCTGCTATCGACTGATACGGGGTTGATTTTAATGTATATCTTTCTACTTTCGACCCGCCCGAGATTTAAAGAAACTCCATAATCGCTCACCGTTACTTCTCTTACTAATATAGAAGCATATAGTGAAACGAGAGTCGAAAGATTAAGTTCGATCTCTCGACGCCGGATGGTTTAATTGTGATTCCTCATATAAATGTTTATTTATCAGTTTCATTTATGTTTAACCCTACGGTATCAATGCGTCAGGGTTTTTGATTGATATATATATATAATCTGCTGTTTTATTTATTATTCTGAACAAGGTTTACTCCAACCACTATACCACGGCGCGCGCATAGTTTTTCTATCTGGTTGCCAGTTCATGCCGTAGGTTATTATGCTACGATCTGGATGAATCTATATATATATATCTATTTCCTAACAGCGTTTTTCATTATCTGGAACATCGGCACTACTCTTACATCATTTAATTGCCATTATACGTACTGGTATATGACCCTATATAGGCGTTGTTAACAAGCATGGTAAAATTTATACCGGTTTTGATTTTATTGTTTTTGGACCGCATAGCGGCACATAGAAGTATATGTTTGAAAATAGGTCAAAATCGAGTTTTAACTGTGCACCGATTTGTGGCCATTCGAGGCCTATGTACATATAGGTATATCTTCGGCGTATTAACTCCCCTTTTTTTTCATGCCTATCTATATGAGTCGATAGTTATTATGTCATATAATTCCTTTATAGCTTTAGTTGGTGACTAAAAATGCTTAATCAGGAGTTTTAGATAGATTTAAAATCAGAATATGCCCTACACTTACTATGCAGGGTATACTTTTCTAGGAAATAGACTTTCTTTTCAAGCTATGACATATTAACATGTCATAGAATACATTTTTGCTTTTCTAGCACCATTATAATTGTTAGGATGGTAATATATGCAGGCTATAAAGGTTGTATGCTTAATACCATTTGTCACTTCAGATTATGCTTAATACCAACAAGCTGATGTACCAGATTTTCAGATTATGCTTAATACCAACAAGCTGATGTACCAGATTTGCCGCCTCACCAGATTGGCCGTCGACTTCACAGGTTGCAAACAAGCTGACCGCCTCACCAGATTTGTCACGAATCTGGTTCGCTTCTGCCATCAACTTATGCAGAGATCATGCCAGTGGTACCTTCGGCATTCTTTTTGCACGCTGACGTGCACAATGCTAGTTATATACTCATATAAACCATAAGGTCGATCGAAATATTCGTCCATCTCTCGGCGCCGTCAAGGTTGTTTATTGGTGCTTTTATTTTCAAACCATTATTGTCATCGTGACTCCGCTGTTTGCTTTCTTGTATATATACCATAGTTTAAGAGTGGGTATAAAGATCAAATGCACCTCCACTTGTTTTAATGCTAATTCCCTTTTGATAGCTACACGTTTGGTGTTAGACTTATATAGGTGTTTGATTATGTTTAAATGAAGATGCGTTATACTTTGCAAGGTAGTATAGTATATCTACCTATGTCGTATTCGCCAATAATGCTCTTTAACAATCGTTTTCCACTTTATTTCCATATCTACACATAGTTTCCACTTTATTTCTATATTTACACCTACTTTTTAACAATCGTTTCCACTTTATTCACATACTTTTTAACAATCGTTTCCACTTTATTTCCATATATACACCTACTTTTTAACAATAAGTTTATGATATAGTATGTTTAGGGTGAAAGTTTATCGCGCGGCTTTTATTCTTTCTTGGAGAGGGAACTACATATCCTCGTACAGTTTTATTAGAGATTTTTCACCATAGTTTCAAAACTTCTACTAGGTTAAATGAGTTAAAGTTGCAATGCCTATAGAGTTTCAATATGCAGCACTACGTTCGTCTCTCTTTCCACGGTTGCCCCCTGGTTACACATTTGGGGACCCCTCGTAACACGGTTGTTCTTAACACGGTTACTGTTCCTCTGCGCAGGGGTTGAGTTACCAATCGTTCATCTCCGGACTTATTTGTAGAATTGTGATACTACTTAAGTATTATGGCACGAACTGGTTTACCTATGCGCTTATTAGAGTTTAGGGTTTTCGAATGCTATTGATTTAAATTAATTCCATGTAGTCGAAAAAATTGATTTTTCTGTTGACTAACTAATGTTCCGACACTCATTACACCCGGTGAGATGTCGTTTTATTTTCATTTACTTGCTGTAACGTAAGGCTCGTAAGCGCTAGAGTTAAGTAGATTTAATAGTAGAGATATTTTAATTGCAACCCCCTATCATTATCGTGCCCTTATATTGGGGTTACGGGTTCATTTTGGATTTTTCTTATACATCATAGTTTAAAAGTACGTATAGAAGTAAAATGAGCATTCAATTGTTTTAACACTACTTCACCTTCATATATATTTTTGATATTAGGATTATATAAGGATTCGAATGCACTTATATGAGGGTGTCTAGCTCTGCAGGAGATCATTGGGTATGGAAATGGATTTCCAAACCTAAAATAAAAATAGATCTATTATATTTTTTTTTTTTTTTTTTTGATGGTGCAATGAGCATACAACATACAATCTAGAGTTCTTACTCAAAGTCTCTATTTTTCTTTGTGAAATATACCTTTATGTAGTCCATCATGCTTGGCTAGAGAATCTTAATTATCCACTCACTCCTTTACCATGATAATTAATTTCTATGCTACAGTTTTGTCACTAAGTAATATATAGTTTAGACATGGAATCCACACCCATATAATTGATAGTATGCTCATCTAGAATATAAGTTACTTTTCTTATTTTGAATAATATTAAAATCATTAGAATGCTCATACATACAGTCTATAAAAGTTATAAGAGGGAGAATTCCCATGGTTGTAATTTAAAACTGGTATCTTACTTTCTATCTAGCTGCAACTGTATATATTTTCAGTGCTACCACAATATGTATATATTTTTAGTGCTACCAAAATATGTATATATTTTCAGTGCTACTGGGGTGTGTGAGCACATATCTTGCCCAATTTTTGAACTTTGGGCTCCGATACCATTTGTCACGTCTCCCAAACCCCCTTTTTAACTTTTTTAAATGGGATTAATAATATCCATTATACCTCATGATTGCTCCTCCTAAATTAACATCTTCTGTTTATACACACAGAAATTAAATTCTCCTTTAAAAGATAGCCATCTATATCTTTACATAGTTCTTATATTGGCTACTCAATTGATCTATCATCTCAACCCTCATTATTACCATGTACTCATCTGTACACCCAACCACTTCTCTCTACTGTCAATAGCTATATTTGCAATTACATAATTTACTGAACCATTAATCCATCTAACATGGCATACTGCAACTTAACATACAATTCCTACATTCCATAATGCACTATAACTTTGAAATTTCATAATTTGCATAAAGGAATATAACATCAAAATTTTACAAATTTCATAAAGGAATATGACAGCACAATTTCATAAAATAGGGATACATTTAACACAGACTTACAAATATCTCCAAATGTATGCATGCACCCTTTACCATGACCAGTCCTCCCAACCTTAGAATCCTCTTTATCTCCCAGGATTCACCCCCGAGCAGAGATCACCTCCCAGCACAGATCAACCACTAATCTGTCTAGGATCAGCTTATTTAAGCTCATACCCCAAAGCATGTTTCTAATTCTGCGTCCAGAATAGCAGGATGATTTCTTTCCTGTTTAGCCTAGGCTTCCCCTCTTGGGGTTCCTTAAAGCTGCTTTAAGCTTTTCCTCAGCTTTTCCAGCTTTTCTCACCTCTTCCCAACTATTCCTCTTCATTGGGGAAATTTAGATTTCTCCTTAAATCTAAATAAATTTCTTTCAAGGATTTTTGAAAGATTTTTGGGGATTTGTTGCCTTATCCATCCTCATGGATTTTTGGCAAGTGATATCAATTCTCTTTTTGGTCATGGTGCATACATAATATTTTTTTTTTTTTTTTTCATAATTACAAAATTAACCACATCCACACAATAATCATCCACTGGGGTCCACTCCCCTTTGGATTTATGTTCAAATGTCTCATTTGAAAGGCATAGAACTTGGGGGTGTTACATGATGAACATTTGAAATTCATCTCGCATCCCGTTCAGTGTGATTGTGACGAAATCAGATTCAGACACCTTCTCTCCGATGTCCCCCAATCCGTCTTTCACATCTTTGATTCGTGCAATGAATGCAGTAGTAGTCTCACTTTCGTCCATCCTCATTGAAAATAACTTGATTTGAAGTGCCATAATTCGAATTGTATTTTGGGTCTGATACAGACTTTTGATGGTAGTCCAGATCTCTGCGGACGTTTTACAGTCTCTGATGTGAGGGATAATGTTGTCTTTCACACACATCTTCAGCAAAACTTTTTCCTTCTTTTCTCATTTATCCCATTCTTGCTCCTCTGTCCCTGTGTTTGAATTCGGCCTCTGCTCATCACCTGTAATTATGGACCAGGCATTCGCACCCTCAAGCAAGGTCTGAATCTTAAACTTCCAATTCGTGAAGTTAGATCCATCGAGTTTGCGAGACTCGTGGAGATAAGATTCCATTCTATTACTCATCTTGATTTAGAAGCAAATGAATCTACCCAACAGTAAAAAAAAAAATCGATACCTGTCAAATCCTGATACCCGATCTGCCAGTTTTTTGCCACTGATCTGCTGGTCTCCTGATCCACCTACTTTATCTTCGATTTAGATCCAGCAAAATCTGCAATTCAATCTCGCTCCGATGAGAAATTTCGATGTTTTTCAATACAACGACAAAAACGATCTGATCAAAACTGATCCGATCTGCCTCTCCCGAATAGATCCGCAAATTCTCCGATCTGCTTCTCCGCAAACCGTCAAACGAAGATGAGGCTTCCCGCGGATCCCCTTGAAGGTGAGTTGGCGCCCTCCCAAGCGAAAAACCTGCGCCTAGATGAAAACGGTATAAGAAAAAACACTTGGCGCGATTTTTCCGTGCGATTCCGTGCCAATCTGGTATTTTGGCGCGGTGGCACGATTAATGGCCGAACAAACGCACCAGTTGCACTTCCTGGTGCGACTATCAACGCGAAAAACATGCCAACATCCTTCTACTCAAAAAAAAAAAAAAAAAAATCTGAGTCCGAGCAAGGTGTTCTGCAGTCCACCTGCTCAATTGAGCACAAAGCTTTGCTGAGCACACAGCTTTCGCGTACACGCGGCCACAAAGGCACTTTTAGCCACGAAGGCGATTCTGCCACAAAGGCAAGCTGGCCACAAAGGCACTCCAGCCACAAAGGCGATAAGAAAATTAGGCTCACTCAATCTGAGCTCTGATACCAAGATAAAATATGAACAGAATTGAAATGAAGGAGATGTAGCTCACAGGTGAGGCCTGCACCTGGAGACTACACTCAAAATTGAGAGATCACTCTCATACACTCTACCTTCATGAATGAAGGATTACATCATTAAGTACAATACTAGAAATTAGGAAGTTGCAACCAAACCCCTAAACTCTAGGAACTAATCCTAAACTAGGGAGATACGTTACAACTTATGTAACCATTTCTCCATTAATACAAAATAATATAATTATTTTCAACTATCTCCAAAGGAGTGTGTGTCATGGTGGGTCTCAAAGGGAAAATCTTTCTGCACCATTCCCCTTATTTTCCATTGGAAAATTTGGAAATGTAGAAATTTAATTATTTTCGAGGACTGCTCTTGGTCTCAGTCTAAGATTGCTTCTCAAATATTGCAACAATGGGAGGGTTCCAGACGGATGTAAAAGCCTACAAAGGATCTATGGATCAGATTGAGGCCTTTTGATTTCTCATACTCAGTGGGTTTCTTCGATGGCGCGGCTCATAATGGGATGTGTGGATGTGGAGCTTGGTTATTGTTTAGTTCTATGTGCCATTACAAACTTTTCTGGAATGGTGACATGGGTTCAAATACGAGAGCTGAGACACTGGCTTTATGGGGCTTGTTCTGGTTTGCTAGTTATTTATGCATTGACTCCATTTAGATCTTTGGTGATTCAAAGGTTTTGATTGATTATCTAAAAATGAGAAACATTTTGGCACTTGTGCAACTTATTTCTTTGATGGAGCGTATAAAAGAACTAATTGATACTTTCTCCTAGGTTTTCTTCTCACACATATACAGAGAAAATAATTTCATTGCTGCCCGGCAGTGAAAATTGGGATTGAATGGTAGACTGGGGGAGATTAATTATGTACTCAATGAGGAAAAAGGGACTGTTGATAAGGGCACTCTGCAGATGTTCTAAATAAGAAACAACGTTTTGGGGACAGAGGATGGTCATGGGAAATACAGGTATCTTTTTTGGTATTGAGGATAGCGCTGGAGAGTTTGGTTAATGTTTCTATTGTCTTTTTGAGGATGCGTCTGTTCTTGGGAGCATGCACATGAATCAATTTGAAGGCGTGGAGGTTCAAGGGATTGACCTTTCAGTTTTTGTTTTTATGTTCAAAGATATGTTTATTTGCAGGAATTAGCAGATGGTTTTTGGAACAGACTCTTTAGTTTTTCGTATATGTTTTTATGTGCATATATACTAATGACGATGTAATGGCCACTGGAATTATAAATAGGAGAAATTTTTCAGGCTATATGTATGGATGTTTTTGGATATTTTCAACTGATACATATATACAACCAAAAGTTTTTCATGCTGAAAAAAAGGAATTAAAAAAATAAGCCGTTGACCAAAAAAATGTGAAATCGATATTGGAATTATATATATATATATATATATATATATCTCGGTGAAATAGATTATTTAAGGATTATCGAAGTAATTAAAAAAAATGAAATCTGTATTGGAATTGGATATGCACATCTGTATCGGTAAGTCGGTGAAATACATAACCTTGGACTTTAACGATCTTCCATACTCCGTTTCTTTGAGCGAAGGATGGTCCACTGCCCATTTATTATGATTGGTATTTTTTCCTTTTTATCATATCAATTAGTTCTAACATAATAACAAAACATTGGAATAATTTAAGCTTTCAAAGATTTCTTTCTTTTAATAACTTTTAAATTTAATTAAAATAATTTTTTCTTCTCATGATTTTTAATTTTAATTAAAATAAACTAGTATATAATTTAGATTTAAAATATTTATTTATTTGTAATTTAAATGGTAAAAATTTGTTATTTAAAAATGAATATAACAAAATATTTATAATCTAATTTAAAATTTGATTTTTAAAAGTTTAATATAACTTAAAATTTAATGTTTAAAAATTTACTTGTCCAAATTTTGAAATTAATTCTAATAGAATACAGACTGCTTATAGTAACTCTAATTTATGGAATTCATTTGAAAAATAAATTTACAACATTGAAATCAAATTGTATAAACATGAATCTAGGTTTACTTTGCCAAATTTCTTAACTAATAAATTTATGAATTTACCTGAATAATTTAAATATGAGTAATTTTTTCATTAGTGAATTTACAAGAGCCAAATTTAAAAACCTCATTTTAAATAAAAAAGTTGAAAAACTATTTATATGTTGAGATTTAAGTCTTTTTAGTGCTTGATAAGTCTTTAATTAACATATATCTATAATGTTTTCATCTATATACATTATGTATAATTTTTTCTATATAGACCATGTATAATTTTTCATTGTTTAAATTGTAGTTTTAAATATTTTATTATTATTAATATTTTATATTAATAATTGGATGAGTTACAGATTTTCTCAAATTAAAAAGTAATTAAATAAACTAATAAATAAGAAAATTAGAATAAACTAATTAATAAATAACTTAAATTATATATATATATATATATATATTTAAGTGATGAATTTAATAATGTATTTATAAACTAACCAATAATGTAACTTTTTAAAAATTAATATAAATTCAGGCTGTGATAGAATACAAATTTATTCCCTCTAATCTAATTTAGTATATTTTTCTCATAAGTATGTCTTCTCTTGTGATTTTCAAGGAACAAAGTTCATCAATAAATATGTTGCTTATGGAAACTCAATTAAAATATCATGATTTCAAAAGATAAAAGTTAGAATTCAAGCCTTTATAAAAAATTTCGTTTGCAGGATTTATTTGAAAAAGTTTTTGAAACATTCAAATCAAATTATTTAAACATAAACTAACATTAAAGATGTTAAATTGCTTAAATCGTGATAGGAATTTATAATTTATTTATAGTTTTTTCTGACTTTATCTAACATCTAAATTACATCTTGCAATTTCCAATACAAATACACGATACCCGTTTACGAAATAAAATAATTTTATTTACACAAATATGAAGTCCAACTTAAGATGAGCAATTTGATTTCAGCATGTTGTTAATTCAATTTCCAATAGAAATATAGGATAAATGTTTAGGAAATAAAATACTTTTATTTACACAGATTCTAGAAATATGAAGTCCAACATAAGATGAGTAATTTGATTTCAGGGTGGTGTAGGCTGAAAGAAATAAATTAAAAGAAGTTCAAAGCTAGAGTCCTCATTCTGCAATACATCACATAATTAAGAGTGAATGTGCATTAATTACAGGGTTGGTAAAACCTATGGTCAAGAAAACAATATCTTCAATTCATAAAATTATGTTTAAGTACAAATGTTCATCCGAGGTTTTAAATGTTTTGTCTTTTTCTATATTAAAATATTAAAAAATGTATATTTGAAAAAAAAAAAAATATTAGAAGTCTTTTTCTAAGTGGAAAATGTATAATCAAAAGCTTTATTATGTTTCTCCCATTTACTCTCTTTTACTTTGTTTTGATGTGCATACAATTTCTTATTTTTAACTCAATCTTATGTGAGAAAGTCAAAATGTGATTTAATCTCCACCAAAAATGTATTCAGTAAACTCCTATTCCTAAACTTTCATGTGGTATCAGAGGAAGTATTTTTACTGGGAGTTAAAGATTTTTTTGAAGAAATTTATTTTTTAGGAGAAAGATTTTTTAGCAGATTTTTTTTTCCCATTCAAAAATGGTAGCATCAAGCACAAGCTTGACTAATCCTTAAAGGCCTTAGCTTAGTGAAAAACTCATGAAAAATGGATACAATGTCTTTTTCAAAAATGATGAGTGCACAATTTTGGATAAGTCTCCAAGCATAAATTTGATTGAAAATTTTGAAATTATAGGGAATATATTGTTTCCCATAAAGATAAAACAATATTTCAAGTGAAAAAGTTGCGCAAGAACATTTTTTTATGGATTCACAAGTGGACGAAAGTAAATTTCAGTTGTTACACAAGTAAACTTTCAAGTAGAAGTTCAAGAAAAAAAATGGTTATGGAATTTGAGATTTTGTCACATTGATTTTGGAGCTTTGAATTTGTTTCATAGGAAAGGCATTGGGATTTCCACTCATAGAAAAATCATACACCCTATGTGAAGGAAGCATCTTAGGAAAAAACATAGAGAGACATTTCCAGTAGGGAAGTCAGTAAGGGAAAGAGGACTATCGGAGATTTTCCATTCAAATTTATGTGGACCAAAGAAAACACCATCAATCGATGGAAGCCATTATTTTTTGAATTTCATAGATGATTATACAAGTAAGACATAAATCTAATTCCTCAAATAGAAAATTGAGGTGTTTGAGTGCTTCCCCCAATAGAAATATCTTGCTGAGAAGGAAAGTAGAAAGTACATCAAATTTTTGAGGACTGTTAGAGGTGGTGAATACATCTCAAATGACTTCCTTAGGGAGCATGGAGTTCACAAGCAATTTACAATAAGGTATACACCTCAGAAAAATGGTTTCAAGGAAAGAAAGAATAGGACCATTATGAAAATAGAAACTATTATGTTGAAGGAAATTTTTTCCAAATGAATATTGGGATGAAGTTGTAGCTTGCAAAACATATATTTATTAATGGGTGTCCAGCCAAAAGTTTAAAGAATATGGTTCCTAAAAAGGCATGGACAAGCCCATATTTTTCAAGGCTAAGAAGAAACTAATTCAGAAATTTAAGTGAAATTTACGAGCCAAATGAAGTTGATAGTAGTGCACTTCTAAATTCCTTATTTGCATTGTTTTTTCATGTAGATGACCCAATCTATTTTGAGGATGCATTAAAAGAAGAAAAATGGGTAGCAATAATGGATGAAGAAATAGGATCAATAGAAAAGAATGGCACATGGGAGTTAGTGGACCTTCTACAAGGAAATAAGTCATTAGAGTGAAGTGGGTCTATAATTCCAAGATCAACGTTGAAGGAAATATTGAAATGCACAAAGCAAGGCTAGTTGTCAAAGGACACAAGCAACAATATGAAAGGCATTATGTGGAGACATTTTCACTAGTCACAAGGATAGAGATAGTGCATATAGTGTTGTCAATTGTGGCGCAACATAAATGGAAAGTGCATCAAATGGACATGTAATCAACTTTCCTGAATGGAGTGATGAAAAGAGAAATATAATTTGAGAAACCACCTAATTATCAGGTAGAAATCTAAGAAGACAATGTTTTTAGGTTGATTTATGCTATTTATCAGCTAAATTAAGTACCATGTGCATGGTATAGCAAGATAGATGAATACTTAATGGGCAATTGATTAAATAAATGTGATGGTGAGCCTAATATATACATCAAAGAGACTCACAGTAAGCTTATTATTGTTGTTTTATATGTAGACGATTTGATTTTTATTGGGAGTAATGATTTTCTCATTGTTGATTTCCAAGAAGTTATGAAAAGTGAGTAAGGAATGACTGACTTGAGGTTGTTAAGGTGTTTTTTTGGACGTAGAAGTGAGGTAAACAAAATATGGTATTATTATTTCTTAATAAAAGTATGTAGTATATAGGTTGGGGAGTTTCAATTTTTTGAACATAAATCTTGCACAAACTCCAACTGTCATGCGGTTGAAGTTGAAAAAAAGAAGATTTTAGCAACAATGTCAATCCAATATTATACAAAAGTATGGTGGGAAGTTTGATGTATTTGACAATAACCAGGCCTGATGTAATGTATGTAGTGAGTTTGGTGCCATGGTTCATGGAGACACCCAAGGAAATATACTGGCAAGCACCTAATTTTTTTTAAGGTATGTCAATAAAACAAAGGAATATGGTATTTTTTACACTAAAAAAAATGATTTTAGGTTGCTTGGTTACACTGAGAGTCACTAAGTAGGAAGTGTTAATGATAGCAAGAGCACGTAAGGATATGTCTTTCAATTAGGTTTGAGAGTCATTTCGCGGGCCTTCAAGAATCATCCAATAGTGTCATTGTCAAAATTATAAGTTTAATATGCCACCGCAACAAAAATAATGTGTGAAGTAGTTTGGATGAGAAGAATTTTGAGGGATTTATGCCAGGAATAAGAGGGAACAACAACTATTTTCTGTGACAAAAATTTCGTAATTGAATTATCAAAGACCTTTTTTTTTCAAGATAAGATCAAGCACATTCACACTAAATATAATTTTATTAGGGAATTTATTAAACATGGTGAAATTATGTTGCAACATTGCATGTAGTAGGAACAATTTGCAGGCATCTTCATAAAGCCATTAACATGTGGAAATTTTGTTTATGTGGGAGATTGTTTGGAAATTGTCAATGGAGGTAGTTTTTATTAAGGGAGAGCTTTGGAAAATTAATCTCAACCACACCGTTTATTAAAGTGACAGTAGCCATAATTTTGGGACATGAGTAAATCAATCAAGTAGATTTTTATTGCAGGTTGTTTGCAGGATCAAGGAAATAAATTGAAATAAGCTATGAGTGGGAGTACAAAGTCCCCATTTCGAAACACATCAAATATTTAGGAATGAATGTGCATTTAATACAAGGTTGGTAAAACATATGTTACATAAATTTTTTTGGCAACTTTTATTTACACTCCCCAACATTCACAAGTTCATAATATTATGCTTTAATACAAATGTCCATCCTAGGTTTTATGTTTTTTTTATTTTCATGTATTAAAATATTAAAAAATGAACGTTTTGAAAAAAAAAAAACAGAAGTATTTTGATAGGTGGTGTATGCAACTCTAAGATGTAAGGAGGGAAAATTGTGGAGCAATTTGAAGTGCAAGTGGGAACATAGAAACAATTTAGTTACAACTTGAAACAATTTAGTTACAAGCTTTATAGTGAGTTACTTCGCAACTCCTTCTCAGTAAGTAGGAACTCTTGTTTTACTTAGTGAAAGATTCGTACCTTCCATATGAATGTATTTCGTGTATTAAAAATTATAGTCATATGTTTTATTGGTTTCTCCCATTTAATCTATTTAACTTTGTTTTGTTGTGGGTAAATTTTTTGAATTTTTAACCCTGTGTTAGTTGTCAAGCCAACCTCTAATTTAATTTCTATTACTATATGCCTATTTTATTGAGGAAGCTCCTCTACATAAACTATCATAGTCCTAGTGTTGGAATATTCCACACTTCTACTTGTCAAGAAAAACTCTAATTCAATTTCTATGCCTATTTTATTAAGGAATCTCGTCTACATAAACTATCATAGGCCTAGTGTTGGAATATTCCAGACTTCTACTTATCAAGCCAAACTCTAATTTAATTTCTATGACTATTTGAAGCCAAACTCTAATTTAATTTCTATGACTATTTTATTTGGGAAGCTCCTCTACATAAACTATCATAGTCCCAGTGTTGGAATATTCTAGATTTCTACTGCCTTTTCCAAAGTGAATCCATTTTCTCTATGGGTTATAGGCATGGTGTTGGAATAACTCAATGGGAAATGGGTTTTAGGAGTGGTGTTGGAATAACCCAGAGTTTTCGAACCTAGACCAAATCGATTCATTAAACCTCTTAGTATCATTTATAAAATCTTATGGATGCCTCCAATTAAAATAAGTAAAAGAGTTGTGCCACAACAAACCCTACAAGAATACTTCTAGAATGTTGTCATGGGTTGCTTTTTCATTTGCTATGATTGACATCTTCTTCTGTCTGCTAGGAAGATTTCACGCAGAGTGAATATGGATAGGTAAGATGTAGCATAGAGAGTGTAACACCCAGGTAAACTACAATTTTTACCATGAGTTACAAAAACAGGTGAATCAAGATTCGGTTAAAAAAATGAACGAATTATTGAATCGTTGGGAAAACTAATTTGTGTGGCGTTTTGATGTATGACCTGTTGTTTTATATTGATTCAATAAACTTCTCGTGAGGAGGATAAATGGAACGAGAACGGTCCTGGAACTGGGCTACGTGGTTGCATTCGATCAAGAAAATCAAGAAGCGGTTGAACGAATTATTGATTCATTTGAAAACTGATATAGTGTGGGTCGGTTTCCAGATTTGGTTACTCACTTGGAAGTTTTGATATGAAGAGCAGACCCTTACGTTCTCAAGGGGATTCGAAATGGGTTTTCACTGCTAGAGAAGATGACGAGTCGAAGGATCCGAATGCTTGGTGACCAAAGAAGCCGATGGCGGACTTTGGATACAGCAGTAAGACCCTGGTTGCGTGGATATTCTTCGCAGGATGCATACTTGCAGGGGGAATGAGACCGCCTGTAACATCTGCCAGAAAAGAAATACCTTAAATGTACGCCTACAAATAGTAAGTAATGCAATTTTTTTCCTTTGTTAATAGTCGAATGGATGAAAGCATTACATTAAACCAAGTCAATGTTTATATATAACATGGTGTGGGTGTACATATATTATGAAATTATAAACTGTATGTCAATCACATTGTCATATGTTATATACACGTTGGTATGGATGTTAACCGAAGCTCGTGGAGTGAAATTTCCACGTTTATATCTAACATGGCGTGGGATATATATATGTTATGAAAATTACAAGACTATATATGTCATTCATATTGTCATATATTTCAAAAAAAAATACGTTGGCATGACACAACAAAGTGCCTCCACTTTGGGACTGCCAAGATAATAACTTTGGTTAAATTTATTTATTATATAATCTCTTCTTTATGAGTTAAAAAACATAAGAAATATTATATATATCATATTGTTTTTTCTGCGAAAAAAATATTATTAGAAAAATAGAAAGAATGTGAATGATCTTTCTCATATCTCTTGGGGTAAATTACACATACCAAGAAAGTGGTATTTTATTAGTTTATTGGGATATGATTGAACACCAAATCACTGTTGAATATTTTCAAAAGAATGTATTTATCTTGGGGATAGAAGATAAGTCCATTACGTTAATTCCTTTGCAAGGGTTTGCAAAGGTTGCATGATAACTTTGTTATTAGTTTTAAGAGGTCTAGCTCGCTCTTATGCCTAAATATGGGTTAGTTATGATACTTTATTTTTTTTAAAAAGAGATTTTCTTGATTAGATTAAAGAAGGTAACTCTTTAATGAAAATATTTACATAAGCAAGAAAATAGAAGAGGAATACT
Organism: Pinus albicaulis; assembly: GCA_034641835.2. Classification (NCBI taxonomy): domain Eukaryota; kingdom Viridiplantae; phylum Streptophyta; class Pinopsida; order Pinales; family Pinaceae; genus Pinus; species Pinus albicaulis. The sequence goes on from CM076583.1 coordinate 219,827,688, forward strand.
CTTATTTAAGAGAGACTTAGTACTTATTAAATTGTGAAGTGATAACAAGTCTTTTCTTGAATAGATTAAAGAGAGTGATTTTTGAATTATTTTCATAGCGAAGAAGAAAAGAGAAGTTTCTCACATTAATATTCTATTCATTAACTGTGTTGTAAATAGTAAATTATTTAATAAATCCGTGAATAAGGTACCATGATAGTGGTAGAGGTTAATGAATTAATAAATCCATGGATAGTATTCATAAATCCATGGGTAGTTTTCCATGGGGTTGATGGAGATTAATTGTTTCATAAAACCATGGGTAGATTACCATGGTGTTTGCAAACATTAGTTATTTAATAAATCCATGAATAAATTACCATGATGTTGGTAAGTTAAGTTATTTAATACATTCATGGTTAAAGGAACTAATCAATTTATTCCTTAGATAAATAAACTAAATGATTATTTTATATTATAATCATTATGATGTTAAATTCCTTATGGAGGAAGATCTTGCATATACATGCAACATAAGTATTAGCCTTTATTGAAAAATAATATACATTTTTGTATGTAGAAAGATAGTGTAACACCTCCAGTTTAGAAATTTTTTTTTTTTTTTTTTTTTTGCACATATATACTGAGGTTGCACTTTTATTTACATGATTGCTTGGATATTAAGTTCAGGAATTGGGTTTTATGTCCACCCTTTTTAAATTTTCCTCTACAAATCTAGTGTCTCATTCTAACTTTAGGATTTCCTTTTCATTATCTCTTTCTAATAGTATTGAATACACTCTATGTATATATTATAACTATATATATATATGTAGAATTTCGGTACCCCTTTATATTAATGTTGAGTACTCCTCATGTATACAATATATGTATACTCACATGTACCCACACCCCCTTCGATAGCATCATGGGGTACTCAAATATATATGCATGTAATATATATATTCATTACATATATAAACCCTTTGAAAATGCTATTGCATCCTCCCAAGCATAAAATAGACATAGGATAAATGTACTTTGATAATATATTGGGATATCGTTTATGTATATAATACATAATATACAGTCAAATAACTCCATATATATACAGATTTATCTATCCGTGTAAGTTTATAATCGTAGCGATTACGGCGTTCGAATTATGGATATATATATACCTGTCAGTGCTTTCACCTATTAATCATGAATTTTCGAGACCTACCTAACCCTAATCATAAACCTTTTTGCATTGTTTATGTTCAATTCTTTGTCGGATTCGTCGCGGCGTATAATATCATTACCAGTTTGTAATTATACGAATAGCATCACATGTAATAATGTCAATAGTCTGCGTATTGGTGTAGATGAATTAATATAAAATCCGAATTCATTTCACCTTGCAACGGTTGATCATTATTTTAGTTTTGAACCAGCGCATACACGTTTTGTTTTCATACGTATGGTACTCACCATGCGTACTGTTTATGGTTTGAATAGCCGCATAACATGTGCTCTGTTCAGCTTGTTTTAACGTGTGAGTTTGGTTTTGATATGTTCGATGGTTTTGAATGCAGGGACAGCGTCTCGCTCTTGGGAGGGAAGTACCAGCTGCCGGCGTATATCGGCATATGCCCAGCAAGACTTCGACGTGTGGCTTTGCTATTTGTCATTCCTGGCTGGTCCAAGTACTGTATGCGCCGATTTCTGTCTCGGAAAGTTAATAATTCTAGGGTTAACCCTCTACCTAGGTGCATACGATGTGTAGCTCCTACCAGTACCTCCTCTGTGCTCCTTAATATCGCTTGGTACCCACCTATCACCGTGGCTAAGTTTTTCCAATCGACATCGGGATTTTCTGAATTTCTAGGGCGGTGGAATTAGGGTTTCGAGGGTTCTTTTTAATTGGAGGCTCTTGTGCCGATTTGTTTATCCGAACCTTCCTATTTATTTTTGTGACACAGAATCGTTTCCATTCAATGCTCCCCTCGCCTGTTGTTGATGGTATAGCCGGATCAGGTGGCGGTTACAATTTATTTTCTCTTGTTTTCGTGCTTGTCTCCATTCCTGGCTTCTTCACCTAAGTCGCGGTTTTTTTTTCTATGTGAATCGTGTGCAGGGATACTAAGTCATCGTGAAGGTGTCGGACTCCTGCATCGTGGAGAGTTCCAGCGTACGATTTCACGTTTCTCTGAAATCCCATTGTTTTTATAATTCCTTACGTTCTGAGACCCCTTGCTTTGTTTTTATTTTGTTTAGGTAATACACTATCTCATCATCTACTGATTGTTTTGCGCAGAGAGGTAGGATGTCGGCATCTCAGGCTGTTCACTGGAGGGCGGAGACCTAGCCTGTTCTCTGGCACTTGTTACTCCTCGTTTTATTTCCCTGGCTGCGTTCTTTTTTATTTATACATACCCTTGTCTTTTCTTATCATAGTTTTGATAGTCTGCTCTGATGTAAACCCTAGTTGTTTTGCTGGTGAGAGTTCTATTTCACCAATCTATCACCGCTGCATTCAGCACACATCACCTGGGCAGAAACCCTTAGCAGGCTTTCCTAAGGGCTATACACCGAGGCCTTTGTTAACCTATTTTTTTTTTCTACGTCCTGGTGCGGAATCTTTGGTTTCTCTGCATCCAGATTTGATAGTCTCTCTACAACTGGCATTCTAATTTCTTTAAACAGCGTATGGATTTCTCGTTTTTTTTTTTTTTATGTTGTTAATGTCGATGCGACGCAAGGGTAGGCAGACAACCCTATCCGCAGGTAAATCCCTAATTTCTTCCATACGGTTGCAGAGGTTTATGCATTAATTTTGTTGGTTTGTGCTTTCATAAATCTGATATCGTTTGAAAACAATCGCTATCTATCAAGACTTATTTCATGGCTACGTTTATATGTTTATGGTAAACTGTCTCAGTCATGGCTAGGGTCAAAGGCGTCTTGGCCAGTCAGATTCAAACTATGTCGATTGGATTCGTTTCGACTTAATGGCAATAATGCCTAATAATCCTTACCAAGGAGGGTACCGAACTCTCACATCAATAATCCCCATCCCTTTACGAAAATTCAACTCTGTATTCCTATTGTTTTAATAATGGTAGCATTCCTCGCGAGCACAGGTAACGTTACGCTGCCTTTGAAATTTTAATATAATAACTTCCTGCATATAAAAATTGTTCAAATACGTTGCATGGAGATCAATACACAGCGTAAAGTCATGTAGTCGGCCATTACTATCTATGCGTTGTTTCATAGTTTTTATTTATTTATTTACTCATTATGTCTAAAGTGCAAAAGGACCCAATAATACCGCGGACTAATTTTGTTTGTTTGACCGGAGGAATTCCTTGCAAATAGGCTGAACGCATAATAGATTCGGTATATCCATAAATGAATATAGTTTGACCATAAATCAAACTGAACCCTATATGGTTCGTATATAATCTTCCGTCTAACATCTTCTTTACAATTAATGTTAATATGATCTAATGTTTTAGCTCTCGGTACCTATTTTTTTTAAGTGCATATACATGTATTCTGTAATTAATTTGGTAGTGTACCTTACATATAGGTAAATTCTATTGCTACGATATTTATTTCAAGGTTTAGAGGTATATTAAAGAATGTAATATGCACTATAAATGCTATAAATGCCTTAACACTTCTATAGAGTAGAATTACAACTTGATCTAGAAAGAACTCAAAATACATATTCTAATGTCTTTGCTTCTCTTTTATTGTACCATGTAGCTTTCAGTTCTGCTACAATATTTTTCTAGCATACCTATGAGCATATAATTTCACCTTTATATACATATCAGAAACAAGTTAGTATTTAATTATCTATGGGGACTAAGTACCTTCAGATTTAAACTGACCTTGGTTTAAAGTTTCTGTGGGTTTCTACTCTATAGATTTCTAGTCTACAACTAAACAGAATCTGGAAGGTGAATGCCTTAAGATGGATTCTGTTAAATCTAGAACTAAAATCAATCATACCATTCAAATTTATTTTATATGTAGCCAATTCATACCATAATAAATCAAAATAACAAGAATTTCAGAAACATACCACTATTGCAATTGACCAACCTCCCAACCTTAGAGTCCTCTTTGTCTCCCAGAACTCACCCCCGAGCTGAGATCACCTCCATCCCAGATCAACCCCTGATCTGTTTAGGAGCAGCTTATTTAAGGTCATGTTTCCCCAAAGCATGTTTCTAATTCTGCGTCCAGAATAGCAGGATGCTTTCTTTCCTGTTTAGCCTAGGTTTTCCCATTTTGGGACTCTTTAAAGCTGTTTGATGCTTTTCCTCAGCTTTTCCAGCTTTTCTTACCTCTTCCCAACTACTTTCCTCATCATTGGGGAAATTTAGAGTCCTCCTCAAAATGTAAATTAATTTCTTTCAAGGATTTTTGAAAGATTGTGGGGATTTGTTGCCTTATCCGTCCTCATGGATTTGGCAAGTGATCTCTAATTCTCATCTTGGTCAAAATGCACAATCATTTTGTTTATTTCCTCAAATTAAATATTCAAGTACATTCACACCATACTTATCCTTTGGGGTCCACTCCCCTTAGAATTAAAGTTTAAATGTCTAACTTTTTCAAATTCAACACAGAAATTGGGGGTGTTACATATTCCCCCTCTGAAAATAAACACCGTCCTCGGTGTTGTTATTCAACTACTAGAGTTCACTTAAACAAAAATGGATATTTTTCCATCATTTCAGCTTCCCTTTCCCAAGTAGCTTCTTCAGCAGTAAAGTGCTTCCACTGCACTTTTACTCTGGCCACCGTTATGTTTCTCAATTCAATTTCTTCCCGCTCCAATATTTGAAGCGGTTCTGGCAGAAACTCCCCTTCTGGTTCCACCTGTACAACATTCCAATCAACTATGTGAGAAGCATCATGCACATATATTTTTAATAACTAAACATGAAACACATTATGAACTCTAACATGGGGGGGTAAGGCCAGTTTGTAAGCCACTAGTCCCACCCTTTCCAAAACTTCAAAAGGCCCACAATATCTAGGAGCAAGTTTTGCACAACTTCCAGCATAAAGTGTGCTCTTTTTGGGTTTGATGCGCAAATACACATGATCCCCCACTTTGAATTCTCGGTGAACTCTTTTCTTATCAGCATAGCTTTTCTGGCGATCTTGTGCTGTCTTGATATTTCCCTGTATCTGTTTAACAATTCTTTCCATCTCCTGTAAGGCATCAGGTCCCAGCATTAATTTATCCTCTGGTTGGCTCCAACTGAAAGGAGTACGACACTTCCTTCCATACAGTGCTTCAAATGGGCTCATCTTGATAGAAGATTGGTAGCTGTTATTATAGGAAAATTCAGCTAAATGCAAATACTCTTCCCATTTTGATGGTCTATCCATCACATACATTCTCAGCATATCTTCCAATACTTGATTAATCCTTTCTGTTTGCCCATCGGTTTGAGGGTGATAGGCAGTACTAAAATTCAATTTAGTACCCATCCCTCCAAATAATCCCTTCCAAAAGGCTGCAGTAAATTTAGCATCTCGGTCTGAAACAATTACCTTTGGCACCCCATGAAGCCTTACTACCTCCTTCAAGAATACATTCGCTACTTGAGCTGTCCCAAAGGTAGAATTTACTGGTATAAAGTGGGCAGCTTTTGTGAGAGTGTCTACTACTACCATTACAGAATCATGTTGATATTTGGTTTTGGGTAACCCTGTTATAAAATCCATGGAGACTGTGTCCCATTTCCATTCTGCAATTGGCAAAGGGTTTAAAAGACCTGCTGGATGTTGATGCTCAACTTTGACTAGTTGACATTCCATACACCTACTTAAATATTCTGCCACATCTCTCTTCCATCCTGGCCAGAACAACTTCTTTTTCAAGGCTGTTAACATATTCTGGTATCCTGGATGTCCTGCATAAGGCTGTTTGTGATATTCATCCAAAATTTCTCTTTTTAATGACTCTACATTAGGAATATACAACATGTTTTTGTAATATAGTAGCCCTTTTTGATTTTGAGTGAAATCAGTTTTATCCCTTTTCTGTAGTTTCGCCAAGAGTGTTTCATAGTTTGGATCTTGGCTTGCTGCTTTTCTCACCAACTCTTCTACCTCAATCTGGCCACTACTCCCAATGCTATTAAAATTTTGACAAGCATTTCTGCTTAATGCATCAGCAACTTTATTTTCCTTTCCCTTGATATGTTTTATGTCCATATCAAATTCACTTAAAAAGGACAGCCATCTGGCTTGTCTTGCATTCAGGTCAGTTTGGGAAAAGAAATATTTAAGGCTAATATGATCAGTCATCAATGTGAACTTTTTCCCCAGAAGATAATGCCGCCACATTTTCAGAGCATGGATAACAGCTGCAAATTCTAAATCATAGGCACTATAATTTTGTTCATGTATTTTCAGTTTCCTAGATTCATATGCAATAACTGAATTTTCCTGCAACAGGACTCCTCCCAGCCCCTCTCTGCAAGCATCTGTACATACCACAAACTCTTTATCAGGATCAGCAATTTTTAATATAGGGGCTGAAATAAGTTTTTGTTTTAATTGTTCGAAACTGATTTGACATTTTTCAGTCCACACGAACTTGACACCCTTTCTTTGCAATGAAGTGATGGGATGTGCTATGGCAGAAAATCTTTCCACAAATCTACGATAGTAGCCTACCATCCCCATGAATGACCTTACTGCTGAAACATCAGTTGGGACTGGCCATTCTTTAATTGCTTTTATCTTTTCAGGGTCAACTGCAAGGCCTTTTTCGGAAATAATATGACCCAAATATTGAATCTTATCCTTGTAAAATTCACATTTACTGAACTTAGCATATAGCTGATTTTCTTTCAGAGTTTGTAACACTATCCGCAAATGTTCTTTATGTTCCTCTTTGTTTTTGGAGTAGACCAAAATATCATCTATGAATACCAGAACAAATTTATCCAAATACTTATTTAACACACTGTTCATCAGGCACATAAAGGTGGCAGGGGCATTTGTCAATCCAAAAGGTAGGACTACAAATTCGTAGTGTCCATACCAAGTTCGAAAGGCTGTTTTGCTAATGTCTTCTTCCTTCATTCTGAGCTGGTGATACCCAGTCCTGAAGTCAATCTTTGAAAAGACTGAGGCCCCTCTCACTTGATCGAAAAGATCATCACTTCTAGGAAGTGGATATCTATTCTTAATGGTCAACTTGTTCAGTTGACGATAATCAATGCACATCCTAAAAGTTCCATCCTTATTTTTCACAAATAAGACCGGTGCTTCCCACGGAGACACACTTGGTCTAATGTAACCTTTATCCAGTAATTCTTGCAGCTGCATCTTCAGCTCCATAAGTTCAGGTGGACTCATTCGATAGGGGGCTCGGGAAACAGGTGTGGCTCCCGGCACCAGATCTATGGAAAATTCAATTTCTCTTTTGGGGGGAAGATGAGGAATCTCATCTGGGAAAACTTCTTTAAATTCCCTTACCACCGGTAATTCATTCAGCAGATTTTCTTCAGTCCTCTGTTCTACTTCTTCCACATGTACTGCATAAACTTGGTATCCTTTTCTAGCTGTTCTTTTCAATTGTAAAGCTGATATTTGTCTCACCGAAATGGATTTTGGTTTTCCTTTTAGTGTAAAAGGTTTCCCTTCTTCATCCACACAATGCAGGGTTTTATCCCAGCAGTTCATCAGGGCTTTCTTCTTTTCCAGCCAATCCATTCCTATCAGCAAGTCATAGGATCCTAATGGCAATATGTTCAAATTTACTTCTGTTGGAAAGCCATTTAATTGTATTGTTGTTTTGGGCAATTTATGTGTGACTTTTCTCTTAGTTCCAGTGGCCAGCTATACCAACCATGACTGCTGAAATTTTTTAGGTTTAATTTTACATTTTTCTACAATTCCAGGACTAATGTAACTCAAAGAAGCACCTGGATCAATCAAAACAGTAACAGGTAGGTCAGAAATCTTACCATCCATTTCCACCATGGTTGCTTGATGTTCTGCTTGCCGATTTTCCAATGCTGCACTGATGGTTGGTATATTTGTGGCTATGTCATTTACTGTTGTTGCCTCTCGCTCTCTGCTGATCATATGAATATTTCGATGGGGGCAGTCCCTCATCATATGGGGTTCTCCACAGCCCCAAAATTTCAAAGGTTCCTTCATTCTGACTGTCCCTTCTTTTTTATTGTTCCCTTCAACTTGTTTTGAAGCCACTTGGGACTGAGCAGTTTGGCTTTCTTTTGGTTTATTGAATTTTTTCCGCTGATGATCTCTACCAAAATTCCTTAGATATGCTGGCTTTTGTCTTTTCCCCTTGAACTCACCCTTGTTCAACCAGCTCTTCCCTTGTTCAACCTTTCCTTTAAACTGCTGATAACATAACCTTGCTTTTCTAACCGCTTCGTCCATTGTCTTCGGGTTGTCAAACTCAATTTTTTCCTTGTACACAGTAGGCAAACAATTCAAAAACCTTTGAACCTTTTCCTTTTCTTCCCTAATGTAAGGGACATATCTCAGTAAATTGGTAAACTTAGTGACAAAATCATCAATAGTGAGTTGTCCCAGCCTAAGTTCATGAAATTCTTTTGCTTTGTCGTCATAGTAACGCTCATTCAAGTAGCGATTCTTGAACTTAACCTGGAAATCTTCCCAAGTAACTGTCTTTTCATCAATGGCATGCACCATTTTTGTCTCTTCCCACCACAGTGTAGCTTTTCCTTGTAGCTGGTACACAACTAATCTGGCCTTCAGATTGCTTTCATATTCATAAACTTGGAAATACTTAATCATGTTCAGCAACCAAGCTTCAGCATCTTCTTCCTTCTCCCCATCATAGGAGGGAGGCTTGATCTTTCGGAATTCTCCCTGCAATTCTCTTTTCTGTTTATGTTGATGTCTAGCTGCATCATCATCATCAGACTCATCCATCTTTCTCTTTCCGAAACCTTTGCCTTCCTGGCTGTTCCGGGAAGTTAGCTCTCTGATGAGCTTTTCCTGCTCCTTACTGGCTGATGACAACATGTCATTCTGGCTTCTTAGTTCAGCCAATTCTCGTTGCATCCTTTGCAACATAGCCATTACCGGGGCATTGGGATCTAGAGTAGCAAACTCATCACGCAGATCCACATAAATTCCTCCATCTTCATCCATTTTAGCACCACTGTACACACTCATAATTTTGATTAGTAAAACAAAAAAACAATCTCTACAATGTTCAATACATTCAGAATTCAGTGAGCACAATAACAACAGCCCAGTTTTTGCACTTGGGCTCTGATACCATTTGTAACACCTCCAGTTAGGAATTTTTTTTTTTTTTTTTTTGCACATATATATTGAGGTTGCACTTTTATTTACATGATTACTTGGATATTAAGTTCAGGAATTGGGTTTTATGTCCACCCTTTTTAAATTTTCCTCTACAAATCTAGTGTCTCATTCTAACTTTAGGATTTCCTTTTCATTATCTCTTTATAATAGTATTGAATACACTCTATGTATATATTATAACTATATATATATATATGTAGAATTTCGGTACCCCTTTATATTAATGTTGAGTACTCCTCATGTATATAATATATGTATACTCACATGTACCCACACCCCCTTCGACAGCATCATGGGGTACTCAAATATATATGCATGTAATATATATATTCATTACATATATAAACCCTTTGAAAATGCTATTGCATCCTCCCAAGCATAAAATAGACATAGGATAAATGTACTTTGATAATATATTGGGATATCGTTTATGTATATAATACATAATATACAGTCAAATAACTCCATATATATACAGATTTATCTATCCGTGTAAGTTTATAATCGTAGCGATTACGGCGTTCGAATTATGGATATATATATATACTTGTCAGTGCTTTCACCTATTAATCATGAATTTTCGAGACCTACCTAACCCTAATCATAAACCTTTTTGCATTGTTTATGATCATTTCTTTGTCGGATTCGTCGCGGCGTATAATATCATTACACGTTTATAATTATACGAATAGCATCACATGTAATAATGTCAATAGTCTGCGTATTGGCGTAGATGAATTAATATAAAATCCGAATTCATTTCACCTTGCAACGGTTGATCATTATTTTATTTTTGAACCAGCGCATACACATTTTGTTTTCATCCGTATGGTACTCACCATGCGTATTGTTTATGGTTTGAATAGCCGCATAGCCTGTGCTCTGTTCGGCTTGTTTTAACGTGGGAGTTTGTTTTTGATATGTTCGATGGTTTTGCATGCAGGGACGGCGTCTCGCTCTTGGGAGGGAAGTACCAGCTGCCGGCGTATATCGGCATATGCCCAGCAAGACTTCGACGTGTGGCTTTGCTATTTGTTATTCCTGGATGGTCCAAGTACTGTATGCGCCGATTTCTGTCTCGGAAAGTTAATAATTCTAGTGTTAACCCTCTACCTAGGTGCATACGATGTGTAGCTCCTACCAGTACCTCCTCTGCGCTCCTTAATATCGCCTGGTACCCGCCTATCGCCGTGGCTAAGTTTTTCCAATCGACATCGGGATTTTCTAAATTTCTGGAGCGGTGGAATTAGGGTTTCGAGGGTTCTTTTTGATTGGAGGCTCTTGTGCCGATTTGTTTATCTGACCCTTCCTATTTATTTCTGTGACACAGAATCGTTGCCATTCAACGCTCCCCTCACCTGTTGTTGATGGTATAGCCGGATCAGGTTGCGGTTACAATTTATTTTCTCTTGTTTTCGTGCTTGTCTCCATTCCTGGCTTCTTCACCTAAGTCGCGGTTTTTTTTTTCTATGTGAATCATGTGCAGGGATACTAAGTCATCGTGAAGGTGTCAGACTCCTGCATCGTGGAGAGTTCCAGCGTAAGATTTCACGTTTCTCTGAAATCCCATTGTTTTTATAATTCCTTACGTTCTGAGACCCCTTGCTTTGTTTTTATTTTGTTTAGGTAATACACTATCTCATCATCTACTGATTGTTTTGCGCAGAGAGGCAGGATGTCGGCATCTCAGGCTGTTCACTAAAGGGCGGAGACCTAGCCTATTCTCTAGCACTTGTTAATCCTCGTTTTATTTTCCTGGCTGCGCTTTTTTTTATATATACATACCCTTGTTCTTTTTCTTATCATAGTTTTGCTAGTCTGCTCTGATGAAAACCCTAGTCGTTTTGCTAATGAGAGTTCTATTTCACCGATCTATCACCGTTGCATTCAGCACACATCACCTGGGCAGAAACCCTTAGCAGGCTTTCCTAAGGGCTATACACCGAGGCCTTTGTTAACCTATTTTTTTTTTCTACGTCCTAGTGCGGAATCTTTGGTTTCTCTGCATCCAGATTTGATAGTCTCTCTACGATCGACCTTCTAATTTCTTTAAACAGCGTATGGATTTCTCGTTTTTTTTTTTTATGTTGTTAACGTCGATGCGACGCAAGGGTAGGCAGACAACCCTATCCGCAGGTAAATCCCTAATTTCTTCCATACGGTTGCAGAGGTTTATGCATTAATTTTGTTGGTCTGTGCTTTCATAAATTTGATATCGTTTGAAAACAATCGCTATCTGTCAAGACTTATTTCATGGCTACGTTTATATGTTTATGATAAACTGTCTCAGTCGTGGCTAGGGTCAAAGGCGTCTTGGCGAGTCAGATTCAAACTATATCGATTGGCTTCATTTCGACTTAATGGCAATAATGCCTAATAATCCTTACCAAGGAGGGTACCGAACTCTCACATCAGTAATCCCCATCCCTTTACGAAAATTCAACTCTGTATTCCTATTGTTTTAATAATGGTAGCATTCCTCACGAGCACAGGTAACGTTACGCTGCCTTTGAAATTTTAATATAATAACTTCCTGCATATAAAAATTGTTCAAATACGTTGCATGGAGATCAATACACAGCGTAAAGTCATGTAGTCGGCCATTACTATCTATGCCTTGTTTCATAGTTTTATTTATTTATTTACTCATTATGTCTAATGTGCAAAAGGACCCAATAATACCGCGGACTAATTTTGTTTGTTTGACCGGAGGAATTCCTTGCAAATAGGCTGAACTCATAATAGATTCGGTATATCCATAAATGAATATAGTTTGACCATAAATCAAACTGAACCCTATATGGTTCGTATATAATCTTCCGTCTAACATCTTCTTTACAATTGATGTTAATATGATCTAATGTTTTAGCTCTCGGTACCTATTTTTTTTAAGTGCATATACATGTATTCTGTAATTAATTTGGTAGTGTACCTTACATATAGGTAAATTCTATTGCTACGATATTTATTTCAAGGTTTAGAGGTAGATTAAAGAATGTAATATGCACTATAAATGCTATAAATGCCTTAACACTTCTATAGAGTAGAATTACAACTTGATCTAGAAAGAACTCAAAATACATATTCTAATGTCTTTGCTTCTCTTTTATTGTACCATGTAGCTTTCAGTTCTGCTACAATATTTTTCTAGCATACCTATGAGCATATAATTTCACCTTTATATACATATCAGAAACAAGTTAGTATTTAATTATCTATGGGGACGAAGTACCTTTAGATTTAAACCGACCTTGGTTTAAAGTTTCTGTGGGTTTCTACTCTATAGATTTCTAGTCTACAACTAAACAGAATCTGGAAGGTGAATGCCTTAAGATGGATTCTGTTAAATCTAGAACTAAAATCAATCATACCATTTAAATTTATTTTATATGTAGCCAATTCATACCATAATAAATCAAAATAACAAGAATTTCAGAAGCATACCACTATTGCAATTGACCAACCTCCCAACCTTAGAGTCCTCTTTGTCTCCCAGAACTCACCCCCGAGCTGAGATCACCTCCATCCCATATCAACCCCTGATCTGTTTAGGAGTAGCTTATTTAAGCTCATGTTTCCCCAAATCATGTTTCTAATTTTGCATCCAGAATAGCAGGATGCTTTCTTTCCTGTTTAGCCTAGGCTTTCCCATTTTGGGACTCTTTAAAGCGGTTTGATGCTTTTCCTCAGCTTTTCCAGCTTTTCTTACCTCTTCCCAACTACTTTCCTCATCATTGGGGAAATTTAGATTCCTCCTCAAAATCTAAATTAATTTCTTTCAAGGATTTTTGAAAGATTGTGGGGATTTGTTGCCTTATCCGTCCTCATGGATTTGGCAAGTGATCTCTAATTCTCATCTTGGTCAAAATGCACAATCATTTTATTTATTTTCTCAAATTAAATATTCAAGTACATTCACACCATACTTATCCTTTGGGGTCCACTCCCCTTAGGATTAAAGTTCAAATGTCTAACTTTTTCAAATTCAACAC